>JBBPKE010000156.1:13060-33767 GCA_038089095.1 Tylopilus orsonianus | reverse complement strand
CTTCTCAGTTCAGTTTTTGCCAGCTCATACTTGCGCTTGTATTCCTTCAACTGATTATTCAAGTCGCGAATGACCACGAGATCTGCATCTTTTGCGGTCATCAATTCATCATTCCGACGGCCAAGATCAGTCAATTCGGTCATTAAACCCTCCATGTCCAAACGAAGTTGTTCGACCGTTTCAATGTCAGTCTATTTTAATGTTAGACACAAAAGACGCATTGAGTGAAAAGGACGAGCCTGTGGCAAACCACCTCCACGCTCATCCTCAAGGTGCTCGAGGCGGTCTCGAAGTATTTGGAGTTCTTCCTCATCGTTTTGGACCCGCTTCATTTCCCTTTCTTTCTCTCTAGCACGGAGGTCACGAAGTTCATCGAGTTCTTTCTGCAACGCTCTAATCGCAGATCCATGTTCTTCTGCACGCTATGCAGACAGTCAACATAAGTTAGGGTCGGATTCAGCAATAGTCCTCATGTACCTTGCGGAAACCATCCAGTTCTTCTTCCAGTAGTTTGATACGTTGTCGGCTTTCCTGCAATTCCCTTTCTCGTTGCTCCGCATTTCCAAGGTCTCGCTCTAGTGTAACGATCCTGCCTTGCATCGTCGCGATCTTGAATTCATACTCTCGTCTCAGCCGCTCGTGATCCTCTCCTCCTACACTAACTCGCCCACCTACGCTCCTCACAGCATTAGCTGACCGATCAGATGTCACGGATGCCCGTCCAAGCGAGACCTTATCAAAATAATCGTCGCCACTTCTTCCCCCGCCTCCATCTTCGTCGTCGAGAGCATCCCCTGACACCTGATTCCTTAGTCGGGCGCTTAGTGCCCTTAAACCACCTAGGGAGGGACGCTCGTGTTCATGATCATCATCTATTTCACCGTATGCTTCCCCGTCACCGTCTCTGCCGCGATCACCAATAGCCACCACTGAACTGTCTCGCATTTCTTCATGCCCATATGGTACTTCGATGTCCTCTTCTGCAATCGTGCTCTTGTTCGGGATAACCATACCGCTTGTTGCGGTGGCACTTTGAGCATTTGTCGTGCCCGTAGAGTCGCTATGGATGCTAGCAGACGCACTCGGCCGGCGACCGAAATCTGGAATCGGACCACGAGTAAGATCTTGCGACGGCTTTTTGCGAGAACCGTATGGATTGGTGTCCGATCCATAAGCGTCCTCACTACGTCTAGCTGGTAGCTCGTCGTCGCTCGGTCGGTGTCTTGAGAACGCGTCTTCAGAGTGCCGGCCCAGTGGATTTATTCCATATCCGTTACCTATTCCTCTCTCTTCAGAGGTATGGTCTACCCGAGAATATGGAGGGAGGGTAGGATCATCCGAACGTGGAGATGCGTGAAATTCTGGTGAAGGCATATCATCGTACGCCGACCCCGGTGAACCGATGGGAGCTGTCCCGAATTCATTCTGAGACCAGAATCCGGCGGATCAGCACGGCGATGTGAGCTGGAAACGTACTGACCTCTTCCCTAAACTCAGGGTAACGTCTCGATAGCTCGATATACACATCAGATGATAGGTCTTCGAATCGAGCAGTAGGCAGCGTGGAAAGTTTCTGCCGTGCCACGTTCCTCTTTGGATGAAACTCGTCGCGTGCGGGCAGGCAGGGTGCTGGGTTCGGGATGGATGGGCGCTGCAAGACTATAACATTCGATAATTCCACTCACTTTCCTTCTCTGATGTATTCATCTTTCTGCGCATGAGTTCATCGTAAACATCCGTAGATAGCTCCTGGAACTGCTGCCTCGTGAGCCGGGTGAGTTTCTGGCGCGCAGTGGAGCGAGAATTCGGCGGCGCTGTAAGACCGATGTAAATATCCAAGGGTTAACAAACACCAGTCACCAGTACCAACATTTGGCGAGGTACGCTACGAGATACAGCTGTAACTCATTGTAATGAGTCCTTGCAACAGCCTTGGGATCAAACGGCGGCATCGTCGGCACCGAGCCCTGATCTTTCACTGGCATGGTGCGATATGATTCAGTGCGGTAGTTGGAAATCCCGGAAAAAGTGGTGGGTGTCGGTGACGATGCCCTCGATGATTGGTTTCGTTTCATGGTTGTATGTCGTCAAGGGCGAGAGCACTGAGCGTATGTTGTGCCACTCGGAGAGTCGTTCACAAACCACGAGGCTACCGCGCCGCGACCCGATTCTCACGCAGCGCATCCGAGTCAGCCGCGCTACGGTTGAACATTAGCAGGCGTACACCTATGGTCCTGGGTATAATCCTAATCACCCGCACGAAAGAAGCCCCCCAGGTTGCGGACAGAATAATATACGCCCGCAAGACCTAAATTCCCCTCTACGGAAAAGGCACTCGGTGTTCACACCAACGGCGAGGAAACTGGGAGGAAAAACAATTTTCATGCTCTCATTTATCGAGCTTGTAGCTCCGGGCAGAGCAATTGGATATGTTTTAGTTAGGAGGTCCGCTGTGTTGCAGATTGGGCATTGCACTAGAGCAGATGCTGTGATCCTTTGTCCTGGATTTGCTTCCTGTTAAACCTGGATCTTCGGCGGTGAGTTATTCATATCATTGTCTCACCAACAGCCATTTCCCAAGGGAAACAGCCAACAAGTTCGACCTCCTCCTTCGAGGATAGGTACATTGCTATAAGATGCTTACTTTGCCATCAATAACTCACCCATGGAGGGATCTGTGGATATTTTATTGTGGCCCGGTTCCAGCAAAGAACGTCACTAAACGACGCTTTGCCATTAATGGTGGTGTGGTAAGACGTATTGTTGCCAACAAGTACCTTAACGTCTTTATCGCCGGTACTGTTTGTTTCGTTTTCCCTCAGTTCATCGTGATCAATAGATATGCATTCAAGGTGATGGCACACTGGATATTGTCGTACTTTCTCAGAAACAAACTGCACTGACATTTTACTACTAGAGGCGATGGCTGATACGGAGCAGAACGCCGCCTAGACAAGGAAGCAATGCTCAGACATGATGTTGTGGATAAACGA
Organism: Tylopilus orsonianus; assembly: GCA_038089095.1. Classification (NCBI taxonomy): domain Eukaryota; kingdom Fungi; phylum Basidiomycota; class Agaricomycetes; order Boletales; family Boletaceae; genus Tylopilus; species Tylopilus orsonianus. The sequence continues at coordinate 30,774 of JBBPKE010000156.1, read as the reverse complement.
GAGCCGCAGCAGTTTTCTCGCGTTTTCGTCGTGCATTTCTGATCTACTCCCCTTGCTGAACTCGTATGCTGTTAATCTCCAGGCAGTCACACGCAATGGATAAACTCCTGGAAGACATGGGGATCCCAAGCATGGAAAATGGCTTACGTGCCCACTACCTACGTGCATGTGATACTTATGCATTATGGAGCCATAATAGAATCCTTGCCTGCTTCCAGGGTGATTACTAGGCTATCTTCAGTGCGAAACAATTTTATGTCCTCGGAGACTGTCAGTCTGGGTGAAATTCGTGTTGGAAAGAGTACCTAAAATTAAAAATGAGGAGGCGCAAGACATTAGTGCTACTCAGTCAACTCCCACATGACCCACACCCAGTATAACCCATGGCAGCATGGGCTCCTATTACTGTCTAACCTCCCTCATAACACATACTTGGGCCTACCCCGACACGTATGGATTATGTGGGAGTTGAATGTAGTAAATGCGAATATCGCGGACCCAATCTGTGGGAACTGAGCTCGTCCTCTTGAAGTGCGAGGTTAATCCATTTTGCTTCTGAGACGAGATCTGCGTCGCAGTCTGAAAGGTTGTCATGCGCTAGTTTGACCGGCTGATAACACGCATATGATTAGGAGCGCCGCAAACCCGCGCTTTATTAGGGACATGAGCTGTCAGCAGGGACTTTGATGGGAGCAGACGTATAAGCGACTGAAGAACCTACATTATGCGTTACTAATATACAACACCACCTTATGCAATTCTGTAGGTGTTCGAGCGTACGACGAATAAGAACCACGAATAAGCCAGCGAGTCGCACCCAGAGCAAAATTAGCATAAAAGCCATGGAGCGAGCGGCCAAGCCGGCATGGCTTCGCGACCAAAGCAATACCATCTTTATGGAGACGGTAGAAAAATGGTCGAAACTGACCAAAAATGAAAATGGCTGGACGACCAGTCGAAGATGGAACAAAAGACAATGACTTGCATTTCGTGCTCAACAGGCTGGTGAGAGGAGAGCCACTCGACCCATGTAGGACAGGAGTAAATTGCTGGTGATGGTTTCGAGCAACAGAACAAACAATCCGGAGGACGGATGCTTGGCCTTGGACTTTGATGTGCGCGAGTCACCCGAATTTCCCGTGTCGAGTGATTTACGACTTGTACATTGCCGCTGGGCGTGGGAATGCATGATCGACTACCATATGTCTCGCCGGGGGTAAACCACTCTGCTCAACGATATCAACATCTCAGATGCACCAGTAGAGAGCGGATAGGCGCAAGTATCCCTGCTGATGTGACAGAAAAGTCTACAATCACTATCTTCTCAGATCAGGAAAAAGCGTCGAGCGTCGCCACCAACATCGCGCTCTCTGTGCCCCAAGATCCTCGATATTTTATCTTAATTAGTAGGATATAATAGGTAAGCAAGAAAGATTGTCCGTAGTATACTCCTCTGAGCACTACGTTACATCTATCCATCTACATGTTCCCGGATGTTCACTCCATTTATCTGCGTGCTGGCGTCTAGGCCTTCCCGGCTTACTTTATCGCTCCAAGTCTCCACATCCCAATCCCAGAGCGTCTTAATTGCCTCTTCATACAACGCCTCGAATGCCTGGAGGATATCCGCCTCTTCAGTGCGTTCAGAGCCCACAGCGCAGCGAATACAGATAATCCCATTCAAGTCTGTCCGGGTAAACGCGACGTCGTCCCGCGCTGACAAGCGTGAGTAGAACGCCCGGTTAAGTGTGTTGAGCTGTGCCAGGCTAAGAGACCCTGCCGGTGATGACAAGGTAGACCTCGGGATAGGGGGTTCTAGTCGGAACACGCTCAAGGAGAGGGAAGGCGGTGTGACGAGCCGAAAGTGAGTAGACTGCTTGATAAGCGAGACAAATGTGTCACTGAGCTGAATGGTCTGTGGGAATCCCATGTCAAAGGGGGAGAAACTTGAACAGAACCATAACTCACTCGGCGGATATAGCGTTGGAAACCTTGCACACCGTATGACCTCAGGACAAACCACAACTTCAAGGAGCGAAATCGCTTTCCGAGACCCAATTGCCAGTTACGGTAGTCTGTCACAGTACCTAATGTCGGAAAATTAGTCATGTAGGTACAGTGATCTTCCAGAAGTGCTGACGCACCTGCATCACCGTGTTTCGATCGCAGAAACTCGGGAGTCACATCCAAAGCATTCGTCAGGTTTCTACGGTCCCGCACCCATAATGCAGAACAATCAAAATTGACAAGCCCCCACTACATGATGTGGGTGGGATTAGCATACATATGTTCGTCGAGTTGTGGTGGGAAGAAGGCGCACCTTGTGAAAATTGGTGCAGAAAGAGTCTGCATGCTTGTTGATATCATCGAGGAAGCATATATCTCTGTACTCCGGACAAGCTAAGGCTACACCTGCCCATGCCGCATCTATATGAAGCCAAAACGAAGGCACGGTAGCAACTAGTAGTCCAGTTTTAGGGTAAGTCCCTTTTTTTCCGGGATGACAAACATGACTTACCAATATCGCCGATCTCCCCGAGGTGATCAATTGCACCTGAGGAGGTCGTGCCGACCGTGGCAACTGGAAAAACCCTCTCGGTAAGTGCTACAAGAAGGGATTTGATGAGCACTCACTAAGCATGAATGGATGCAAGCCAGCGTCAAAGTCTTCTTCGAGTGCACGCTTGAGTGTCGAGCCACGCAGGGCATATTTTTCCTTTGCATTGACCTCAAGAGCGCGAACGTTCAAACCGAGTACCAACCCTGCCTTCTTTCCCAACGAGTGCGTTTGTGTCGTCGTATACAGCACTAGTTTTTCAACGGGGACATCGGGGTTTTGGCACATATACCGTGACCGCGCAGCAACGGTGACAATGAGCGTCGCATCGGATGCAGTTGTCTGTTGATATGCGAGACGTTATATGAGATTACCAAGAGATGAGATCGAGAAGAGGAAATAGATGCCGACCTCGATGACGCCGCCTCCGATCCCGGAAATATTGTGAAACGCGGGGCTGAGACCAAGCATCTTGGCCGCCCAGTCCATCGTCACTTGCTCGAGCTCCGTGCATGCTGGGCTGACGGACCACTGCAAGTCATTTCCAGTGAACATTAACATTAGATGAAGACGAGGGGGGGGCAGGGCTTACATTGAATCCGGGATTGTGCCCGATACCAGCTGCATAGAGTTCCCCGAGGATGGCTTCGAATGTGCTTCCGGTTGGAAAATAAGCAAAGAAGCGTGGATGCTGCCAATGCATCAACCCTTTTGAATTTCGATGTCTTAGTATTCAAGTCCGGACGATGAGAAATAAGCCAATGATTCAGACACGTACCAGGGACAATGAGCTTGTGGTAGTCTTGTGCGATTCTCTTAAAGTCCTCACCCGTCTGGGGTGCAGTTGCTGGAACCAATAGTTGTTGTACTGATGCGGAGACGAATAGAAATGGAAACCTACAAGGAAGAGCTCTTCTGAGATATCCCGGTTCTACCTGCGATACCACAGGCATGTTCCGGATAGAATAATGATAGTCACATATGTGATCTATCGCCTGGTACCCCGCGGTGCGAAACCTTGAAAGCACATTTGATTTAGACATAATGCGAGATGTGTGAAAGACCCACTGACTGTTCGATGTCCATGATTGTTGCAGACGGGGAAAATGGAGGTTTGAATATATCAATTGTCTGGGAGTTCTGGTCAACTTTTCTTATAAAAGCCTAGAAGTCGTTGGTGGGATGGGATTTGAGATGGAGCGCACACCAGACTATATGCTTTATATACCCACCTGCGTCTACGATGCCAGTGTAATCCCATTGCTCCATTTCCTACACTAGCTAATTGGAGAACTCCTGACGGATAAACTTAGCGGATAAGCTTCACCCGCACCGAGAACGACGGGCTCGGAGGGTAACAAAGTTTGAAGAATTATTGCGTGCCCGGGATTCGATGCTTCAAATGTCCCGGAAGCCTCGGAGACTGCACTTCTTCCGGATGCCTTTGGCCATGTTGTCCATGCGGAAACTGCTGTACGTAGCACCTCATTAGACGTGGGGTGTTGTGGCGGTTCTACTTTCCCCGAATTGAATGTCCCATGTAGATTCATCATTTCAACTTTACGCGCATTTCCTGTTATCCTTCTTCCCTGTCCAGGGTAACGAAGCGTTCAAGACTTGGAGTGAAAATCAGGCGTAAACCTTCCTCTATTTAGCCGCAGCTAACAGTGCGTCTCACGGTGCGGTCGATTGTGTACGTGCGCGATGGCATTGCACACAGCACCGCCCTACAAGCCATTATCTGAATGAAAGGTACACGTATAAGCATTTAACTTGCCCTCATCCAATAAGACGCCATCCTGTGTCGCATGGCAGCGATCACACATAGCCTCACATCTTCCCTTCAAAGTAGGAATAATCTGCGTTCTGTCACCCTCTTCTCTCATGGATACGAAGGAGAGTAGATCCGTTGCATACTTAGGTAGCATCAGGGTCAGTATGTGGTGAGAAATGCCTGCCTTGGTTGCGCCGGGACGATCAATCATTTTAAGCGGCCTCGTGTGTAACTTCTGTGTGTGCCAATAGTCCTTGTTTGGCGGGACGGGGCACTCGCCCGTGATGAAGAACTGTCGTGGACTCGAAGATGTTACATAAGCAATAAATCTCGATGTCAACAGAAGTGCCCCGAGTCCATAATACCTGCAAGGTGAAATAAAAATAAAAGAAAACAGGAGTAATCCCGCAGAGCTGACAGCCGGCATTGAAGTCGCCTTGACTGTCCTACGCGGACTACGACCACGGTTTCCTTTGCCATACGCTGGATCATTATCAAGTAATGAAGGCGATAATGCGAAAAAAAAGAAACATGATGGTGAGCACCGATACTCTCGAATGAATCATCGGACCGCAGTTTATTCCCACTATTACTCTTGCGGAAGATTCTAACTTGCATTTACATGTTTCAGGACGTTCTTCCTAGCGTCACCGCTCGTCCGCACGGCAACATTCAGGACTTCAACCAATCACCATATCTGTGTCAGCGTCCGACCCTTGAGTGTTCGAGTCACTTCTTCATACGACACCCCAAACGTATGCGGTATGCCTTCCTCTCCAATGCACTCCACCCCAACAGCGTGGAGAATACAAATCATCCCAAATACTCAGATCTGCCGGGATGCGCGCGATGTCGTCTCGTACCAGCAGGCGATCGTAGAACACCCGGTTCGTTCGATCGTGCAGAAGTAGGGGATACCAAATGAGACTTTGGGAAGAGGGTTCTGGCTAAATCAAGCTCAGGCAGGGAGTGGCATGGCAGGCCGAAAATGAGAGGGCTAGTTGGTAAGCGAGACAAACGAGTCACTGTGTTGGATCGTCTGAGCGGGAAGAGACGTACGTATGGTGACAAGTAGTGGCGGAATAGGGACTCGTCCGGTAGATATAGCGTTCAAGAAAACTTGAACACAGTAAGAAAACTCGGGATGAACCATAGCCTGCGAGTGAGACCACTTTCCGAGGTTCGAACGTTCAAGCCACAAAGGCCTCATCGCGGACATGGATTCATTACATGGGTGTGGCAGCATTCCAGAAGTGCGAATTTACTTGAGACAATGATCTTTCGGTCGCAGAAATTTGAGTGCTATTTCCAATCCATTCGTCAGGCTTTTACAGTCTTGTATCCTCGAGTTCTTCGAGGTGGATACTCGTGCGCGAGGTCATACTGGTGGCGGCAACTATAGTAATAGCTTGTCGGAAGTGCCAAGACTAAGATCGCGTGCGGAAGCTACTACTGAGCATGTACAGATGCAAATCTGCGATGGTACGGGTCTGTTAGTCGGGGAATATTTAGGCCCATTGGCTCACACTGGCATGCAATCACGTGTCATTCTCTATATATCTCCGTCGCTCATCCTAGAGATAGCAGAGTCGCTCCCTCTACCCGTACCGCGTAGTCGCCTTATAAAGCTTGGTCCTGTTCTGCTTGCACGCCCACTTGCTTAGTGTTCCACCGTTGGCCACGGCTGGCTTACAAAATAATGGTAAGTAGTAAGTGATTTACCACTTGATAGCTTGTTGCATGCACCATGGCAAGCGACGTTGCAGAGGTGTCTGCTCCCGATGTTCGGCCACTGTTCAGTGCCTATGTCTTCACGAAAGATTTTGGGTGGGGCAGTGCGCTTGTCGTGGCGGAGCGCAGACAGAATGCATAATCTGCAAATCCATCGATCCATCTGTACTACTCGTATAGGGACATCTGCAGATTGCACGGGGTGTTGTTTTCTGTCGGGAATTTTATAATTTCACCCTTCCACAAGCTAATTCGAGATGTTTCTCCCTGCTTCTAAGGGTCATCCTAAATTATGCAGATTCCATTGTTACTTATGTTCCGACTCTACCTGATGTCTTTGTGTGATCTTCTCCGGAACCGTCCAGCATGGGCAAGGTGGTCTCGGGAGCAGAGTGCATACCCTAACATTCCCTACTTGTATGCCGAGACCAACAAGATTGACTGCATGTTCAATACAAATAAAGCTGGCACATAGGCATCAGCAAATCACTTTTGTCTGTCCAGTACTGGACAATTGTAGACAGAGTAATAGCATTCCCAGTCTGGTCCATTCTGACCAGTCATGTTCAATAAGTGTATTCCTGTAGGGCTCTGTGGAGCAAGTGGTTATTCTGGAATAGTGTGTATTTGTGAATCTGGATATCTGTGTATCTAAACTTGTTAGAATCCTCAATAAATCACTGTATTAGCACTGTAGCTATGTACCTATTAGAATCCTCAGCAAGTCACTGAAGGACTAGAAAATTAACTACAAGTGTGATGTAGCCATGATTATGTAAGCTACCAAATACGTATATGGAAATACTCCAACACTCCCCCTCAAACACGAGTTAGTGTTTGGATAATTGCAGCTTGCACAGAGGTGAATAAAATGTATATCAAATTGAATAATACCTCCATTAAAACGAATATAGTTTGTGTCCGTAAATCGACTTGGTGTTGCGTCGCATCCTAGCGCTGGCGTGATTGCCCGATTTGGTAAGTCGCGGCTCACTTGCGCCATTGTGTGCGCGCGTTCGACTCAATCGGCTCTTGTGTCGTTGCGATCGCGTGTCACGGCTCGGTGATGTATATACACCGTCTTCAGACCATGTTCTACCTGTGTGACACGTCCGACTTGCCGGTTCTGGTCTCGGCATGACCGTAACTTTTGGTATGTCGATTTTACTCGACTGATCTCTTCTAGGTCGCAATTTGATTCGCCATCGTCGACGCGGTGGAACCAAATGCGAGTTATGTCGTCGGTGATTCCTTTGGAGTGGGAGATGGATGGTCCAGGTACGTGCGCCGTCTTTGACTTGCCGCGGTCGCGCTGACCCGACTTGGTGTCAGCTAGCAGCTTCGTATTGACTCCTCCCGAGTCGCTACGTGTGCCACTCATTGCGCCGTCTTTCTCCCGTCATCTCTCGTTGTCCATAAGTCCGACTTCATCCGCTTAATGTGGTCTATTGCCGCCGTCGCTTCCCGACTTGCGTTCTTTGGCCCTTCGACCTTCTGGTGCGGTGTCTTGATAAGGTGTGCTCATTTCACTGAGGCGCTCGTCACTGACACTTGCAGGATCTTTCTGCAGGGAATTAATGTCACTTGGTAGGTGCGGTTCGCCGTTCCGGCCATCTGCTTCACTTCGAGCTCTTCGGGCTCGTCCAATCGAGTCTTTCTTCTTCTCTCGCTCCAGCTCTCCGCGCTGACACTCTGATACGTTCCATAGTTTCTTCTGCATGTTTCTTGAGCCCTCATCGCAACTGGATATTTTCGCCGACGCTGCTTGTATGTCCAGCTCGACTGGGGTGCATGAAGGTGAGTTTATCTCTTCCTCCTGCTTCAGGCATTCTTGGGTGTCTACTAACGCGTTCTTTGTCCACTTAGGTCAGTCCCTAACATCCTCGTCGTGGCTAGATACTCCCAATGTGCTTGCTTTAGCTCCGGTACCACCTACATCAAAGCTCGCCAGTATAGTAGTTCACTCCCCCTCGAGCTTTACTCTCGGGGTCTCTTTTCGCTATCGCGTGGGTTAGTAGCGTGGCTTGGGGATCCGTTCAGGTACGTCGTCGTTGCCTCGTGGGGTGTTATGACTGTCCTTTTCAGCTCGCGCCGCCGATTGCTCATGTGCGGTCACAGATACTCTTTCCTCCTCAATTGGCATGATGTGACGCATTCTCACACCTTCCCCGTCGACTTGCGCATTCTGTTGTACTTCCACTGCCTCTTCTCCGACCTCCCCACCAACGTCCGCATCTGTGCTCGCATGTGCGGCGCTTCCGCTTTACTGGCTGTCGATATTTCCGCCTGGCTTGATTTGTGTGCCACCAAATCGTGTATGTGCACCGTCTGCACCATCTGGAGGTTCGGTTGGGTTCGTGAGTCTGCACGCCTCGTAGTCTGTGTCACCTGTCGCCGCTACGCTCGACGCTGGCCTCAACCCTCTCGATGCTTGCCACACCCCTCAGCTTTCCATTCTATTTGTCCATGCCTGTTGGCTGGTCGGGTGGCTCTGTGGGCGCGTCTGCGCGACACTTGTTGTCTCTCAGCAGGTCTGCAGGGTCCTCTGATGGTCTTTGCTTTGCCGTCTCGCTGTCTGGGTCGTCCCTGGCTTTCACTGGCTCCGTGATATTGTCGTCGTCGTCGCATATGGTGAGATCGTTGCTCCCGCTGCTTGACTCCCAGTTCTCCCCCTCAGGTGACACGCTCTGGGGTTTGTCTGATAAGTTGCTGCTTTCGTCATCGATCGACCATTTTTCTAGGGTTTTGTACGTGCATGCAACCGCTTTGCCACCGCACTCACCATCGCCATTGTCGACTTCATGAACTCTTGCGTTCGTTGTTTCATCCGGTAAATCGACTTTTGCGACCCTAATCGTGTCGTTACAGGTTTTCTTTGACGTCTCCAATGTGTGGTTGATGTCCGCGTCGCCACTGTCGTCTCGGCTGTTTGTTGCGGCGTGATCCTCACTTGCTGGGGTTTCACCTGTGGCTCCTTCACCCGGCCTCTCAGCTTCAGCTTCCAATCGTCTGGATTCACTGACTTGCCATTTGAGGTTTCTATGGTGCGACTGTGATGCGTAGGCCTTCTCTGTCCTCACCGTTGTCGCCGCGACCCCTCTGCCTTCTCGACTCGACTTTAATTGACCCCCCCGCATCACGTTTTCGTTCGTGATACCTCCTGCAGCGCTCTTTCTGGCTTCCCGACTGGTTCTCAAATAGGTTTGTGAGATACTTGAGCATTTCACATGGTCGGCTTAGTGGTGCAATGTGCAGTCTAATGGAGACTGGGACTGACAAAAGGGTGATCTTCTATAACTCCTCGCCTTTAAGACTGTATTTCCCTGTTACACGTTCTAGTGCTGTCCGATAGTCCAACCAATTGCTCCTGTCTTCCCTAAGTCGCGTGTATTCATCTGGTTCGGGAATTCATTGTGTAGAGCCGTCTTCGAGAGTAAAACCAACGGCCATCTTGAGTCTAGAGTTGTTTTGAGTGAGCTTGTCTTGTTTACTGAGCGCAGGCAGGGCTCATAACCTGTTAGAATCCTCAGTAAGTCACTAAGAGACTAGAAAACTAACTACAATGCGATGTAGCTACGCTTAGGTAAGTTACCATGTACATATACGGAGATACTCCAACATTCATTATTTCTGCTAGTGGGGCTGGGCTCAACTGGGAATTCTTTGTTGGAATTAGCAAGCACATGCGCAGCCACGAGCGCCACATCTCCTAGCCCCTGACCGCATCTGCTAACCCTTCGCCACATTCGCTGGCCCTTTGCCACAGGGTATAGTGTCCATTTGTTCCTCTCGCGTATGTACTCTATTCACCCTTGCTGTATTTTCGTCCCTCGGGTCCCTACGAAGCCCGATACCCTTTTTTTGTCACAATACATTCTGTAGCGTATATAAGACACACTTTCGATGGCCGTCACCTCAGTCCGTTGTTTCACGCACGACTGAGTTTAGCTTGATAGTCATGTGCCGATCCCTGAAAGTATATTTCCTAGATTCTTGTCTCTTGTGGGATAGTGTGGATGAAACAATCGTGTATTTCTGTAGGGCTGGGCTGAGCTGGGGATTCTTGTCTATACTGTGGGGTGCTGTGGGTATAGTTGAAAACATGTGACAATTTGTCATATACTGGGTAATTTTTGGTGATTTGCTGATGTACGGCATCATGGACGATGCAGCCCTGCATGCCATCCTCGATGTGACAATTGTGGCCATTTCAATGACTCTACTCTCTCCAGGTGGCTTGACTCCTGAAAAATTGCCTTGCACAGGCAGTGAGCTGTGTGGCGTAGGCTTATACCAACCCACAACCAACCGGCTGTTGAAACTGGGTAAGCTAAGCCCTAAGTAATCGCGGCGGAGATGTCGACAGCTTACTCTGTGGTCGTCGCAATCGCACCAGTAGGCTCGTGCATCAAAATTGCTCTCATTTAGGTCCCTTGGCATGGGGCCCGGCCAACTTCATATTCTATCCACGGCTCAAGCGCTCATATTATATCCACACCCCCAGTGCACCCCAACTGATTCTTGTCACGTCGACGTCACTCTTTCCTCTACATGTGTAAATACGACGTTATCTACCCGTAGATGGATCATCATCTCCCCCCTTTTTTTCTTATCAATCCAACGCTCGTTTACGCTTTGTCTTCGTCAGAACGCCTCCGGTGTTTCCGTCCTCCCGGGCGACTCCCACATGGCCAACATTGTACTGGTCGGAGGCCTTAGTTTATTTCTCCAACAGGGACGGGAGCTGCAAGGCAGCTACCTTATCTGTGGTGTATGGAGGACTACAGATCGCAGTCCACTCCGTATGTCTGTGTGCCTGCTTTGGTCGACGGCGAGAACACTGAGGGCGAGCGGGTAAGCGAACTCAAACTCTATACCGGCGACTACGAGGCACGGATACATTGTAGAAATATAAGTGTCAAGTTGATCCCTATTTTCCTGTTCTATTCCAGCTAAATCTTGCTGACCACGGTTATCTAGTCATTCCATACCACTGCTCACCGGCGTCTAGATGACAGCATTCAGAGCTTCACATTCCTTGCACCTCTCTCCGAATGCCAACCACCAAGGGTCTTGATCGCTTCTTCATGCAACACCTCGTACGCCTGGAGAATATCCACATCTTCGGTGCGCTCCGCTCCTACGGCGCAGCGAATACAAATCATCCCATTCAGGTCTGTCTGGGTAAACGCGACATCGTGCCGAGCGGATAAACGTGCATAAAACGCCCGATTAAGCGTGTTGAGTTGGGTACTATCCAGATACTGTGCTGTTGACGTTTGGACAGGGGTTTCGAGTCGGAAAACACTCAGTGAGAGACACGGCGGGGTAACAAGCCGAAAGAGAGTGGACTCCTTAATTAGTCGTACAAAGGTGTTGCTACGTTGGATCGTCTGCGTACACACGTGAGAGTAAGTAGGAAGGATAAGCCTCGGGAGGAATTGGGACTCACTTGCCGAATGTAGCGTTGGAAACCCCCCACACCGTAAGACCTCAGAACGAACCACAGTTTCAGGGAGCGGAATCGCCTTCCGAGGCCCAGATGCCAGTTGCGATAGTCGATCACGGTGCCTAAGAATAGGGAACATCAACATCATCGCGAGGGGAAACAATTTAAAAATACCAATGTACCTGCGTCGCCGTGTTTTGATCGCAAAAACTCGGGGGTCACATCCAGTGCATCCGTCAAATTTCTGCGGTCTCGCACCCATAACGTGGAACAGTCAAAGTTGACGAGTCCCCACTACCGACGTGAAGTGACGGCACCGGGAATCAACACCTGGCTTCCCGGAAGCACGGAGAAGCCGAAAAGACATGCCTTATGAAAGTTCGTGCAGAATGAGTCTGCGTACCTGTTGATGTCATTGAGTAAGCAAAGTCCTCTGAGTTCCGGACACGCCATGGAGATGCCAGCCCATGCAGCATCGACGTGGAGCCATAACGAAGACATAGTTGCAACTAGCCCAGCTTCAGTTCGCTCTTCTGTTCCCTAAACAGCGACTGCGCACCGATGTTGCCAAGTTCTCCAAGGTTATCGATGGCGCCGGAGGAAGTGGTGCCCACCGTAGCGACTACAACAATGACTCGTTAGGAGCGAGCCTTGATACATGTACAGAAATTGTATGAAAGTGCCCCTTACTGAGGATGAATGGACACAATCCTGCACGGGCGTCCTCTTCGACTGCACGCTTGAGCGTCGCGCCACGTAGAGCATAGTTATCCTCCGCGGTGACTTCGAGTGCGCGTACGTTCAAACCTAATATCAGCCCAGCCTTCTTCCCTAAGGAGTGTGTTTGGGTTGTTGTATACAGCACTAGTTTCTCAGTGGCTACATTGGGATGTTGGCGCATATACCGCGATCGTGCAGCGACAGTGGCGACAAGCGCTGAATCAGAGGCAGTCGTCTATTCGCGCAAAAGACATCCGGTGAGATTGCAAGTAAGAAAAAGGAACGATGATGACGACCTGAATGACACCCCCTCCAACCCCGGAAGTATTATGAAATGCAGCATCGAGGCCGAGCATATTGGCCGCCCAATCCATCACCACTGCCTCGAGCTCTGTGCACGCTGGACTGACAGACCACTTCCGATCGTTGCCAATATTACGCCCATATCAGGTAAGACGGGGTCAAAGACGAAGTTCAATGTGAGCAAGCATCCATGTGAACGGCACAAGTAGATGGGGAACGGGCTTACATTGAATCCGGGGTTAGGCCCAATAGCATTTGCATACAGATCCCCTAGGATGGCTTCAAAAGTGCTGGCAGTGGGAAAATATGCAAAGAAGCGCGGGTGTTGCCAATGCATGAGACCTTCAGTGTTTATTTTTCCAGCATGGCATCTCAGAGTTCGATTTCAGATGACGACAGCGAAGTGGGGATGCGTACCGGGGACAATAAATTTATGGTAGTCCTGTGTAATGCTCTCAATGGGCTCTCCAATCTGGGGTGCTGTCGCTACACTAAAAGTTGTGGAAATGATATGCAGGTTGCATAGATGAAGGCGTACATGGAAGAGCTTGTCTCAGATATCCAGGCTCCACTAGTGATGCAACAGGCTTATTCCGGAGGGAATAATAGTAATCACATATGTGGTCTATCGCCTGATAGCCTGCGCGACGAAACCTGGAACGCATAAATTAATGACTGGAGAAGAGTGCCCCTGTCCTATTGCAAGGTGGAAGTTGCTGACTGTTCAATGTCCATACTTGATGCAGATGAGTGTTCAGTGACTTTAGTTGTCCAGGCGCGCTGGTCACCTCTCTTTCTTTGGGGATCTCGTCGTCGTCGTGGGTGGGAACTGACTCAGACTGGTGTACGCGAGAAGTGACAGTTTGTTATGTTTTCCGTGGGTAGATCGGCCCGCTGATATGCGCTAGTGGACCTAGCGGCCCCCCGGCCCGATTGCATCTCGCACGAACCCAGTCACTTGAGTCGCAGACGCAGATTCTGTGCGTACCGTAACTCAGTGAGTGCAAACATCAAACTAGTAAATCGGGGGAATTGTCACTCGTCTCTCCTGCGCGGAATCATACAAGGGTCCGTTGAATGAGACTCAATTTGCATGTAATCATGGTTTGCTGCCACGACACCAATGACGAAAAGGTGCATGCATGTTTTCAATCCCATAGTTTTAGGCAATCTATATCGGAATCAGCCAGGCGATTCATCCAACCCGACAACTTGAAGAGCAAAAAAAAAGACATAAAGTACTGTCGCTTACATATACTTCGCCTCCTCTGCGGTGCCCTCGGATACCATATATTTTATCAACAACCTTCCCTTGAAGACAAGTATTACTCCACCGCTGCTACAAATTTGAAGTTTCTGTGGTGCTTCATTGCTAAGAGAAAAATTTGCTGCTGACGGTGGTACTAAGAAATTGGTGCGCCGCACTGTGTGGTCGAAGCGGAGCTTGAAGCTGTGACGCTGCGGTGTCTAGCGGGACTCGGATTACATTCAGCAAGGGCGACCATGTGTATGAGCCGTAGTATTCATCATACCATCTACGTGGAGATAATAGTGTTAAATATTGAGTACAATGGCTGGTATTTGGACCCAGTGTACCTGGAGCGAAGTGCGTAGCATCATAGGTCCCAGAAGTTCGAACATGCCCTAGATTGCCTCTATAAATCCTGGGACACTGCTGGTTGCTGAGGTGGCGTCCTCGGGATCATAACTAACTCCTGCATCGAAAACCTTCATGGATACTGTGCTTGAAGCCTGTCGCAATGGAAGATCTCGATGAGTCGTCACATTGGTTGCTATCTCAACCTGTGTCACGTTCGTGTCATTTAACATGATTATGTGAAAAGAACTATCATTCCCCGAACAGTACCTGTGCGTGGCTTCTCATCGTGCTTCCCCCACTAATAATTCCCCCTCCGAATAGGACGTTGTCACGTATTGATGAGGTGACCTTCCATCCTCCACGGGAATTTAGCGTAGAAATGAGGGTATTCGAATATAACTTCGACAGAGCAAAGTCCAAGATGAAATTCCTGAAGGAAAGAATAGAACACCAGGGAGGACAACAGTCACTACCTGTGACTTACCATGTTCTACCCTAGACTCCAAAAAGATTAGATGCGCATTTTGTAGGAATACTTTGCTTACGTTGAGCAGCAGAAATAACACTACGTCGAGCAAAGCACACGTGGCTGTAAGCAAACCGGTTTGCACAGTCACTGTGCCTCTCCGGTTTATTTGAGGTTTCTTACTAGGCAAGAAAAATACTCACAACGGATGATCCTGTCAATGGTACTGTCTGTTACAGCAAAACCCGTGCGTTTGCGCAACTGAATAGAACTAAGTAAATGACCAAGACACTGCCTATGACACCCACCAAGCTATATACAAGCGATCCTGTTATAATGACATCTGCTGCGGCCGAGGAGATTAGCCAGGTAATTACAGCAGCATTGTTCTTCTTGAATAGAGAATATTCCAATTTAATGAGAATGACCAAAATTGTGGTTGCCACACCACCAGCTGCATTGAAGTTAGGCAAGCGATTGATCACTTAGGATAAAGCTCACCGAAAGAGGCGACTGCCAAGAAGCTAATGATAGCAGGCAAAACATTTGATTTACTCATGACCCTCACTCGCCATGCAATGAAGAGCTGAACTGGAGAAGATATCATTACCTGTGATTAATCATATCAGTTGAACATTGATACAGTTCATTCCTTTAGAATTACCGTCAACAACGGATCTTCGAATATCTCGTAAATAAACTCCGTGCCATGTTAGTTGAGGTCACTTACTAGTCGGCAACACTATAATGCAGAGTGAGCTGATCTGAGGCTTAAAGGAAATCATGATTCTCACTTGTAGGTGCAACCTTAAGCACTTCAGGAGTAGCTGTACGATCCACCATCAGAACATATCCCATGCGCTCGAAGAAATATGAATACCATAGCGAATGACGAGAGGCTCGTATACCACTCCGATGTCAAATATCGTATTTAACGTTTCGCAAATTAGGAGATACAATACCTTCCCAGCTGAGATTTAGCTCATGCCGACTAGTTCTGGGTGAAATAACTCACAAACATCTTCATCCACCATGCATCGCTATCATTGTATCAAGTCTTCAGTCCCATTACAGATGATCTACTAACTACTTCTCACCTCTTGTACGTTTTGAAATACACAACAGACTGTCGGAAAAGTGTAACATTTAGCTTATGCTTCGCACGGTTGGCACCGCATACCTGTAAAACCGTTGCCTGCATCCTCCCGCCTTAGCACAATATCCAAAGACGAACTCTATTTACTTACGCCGTAAAGTATACAGTTCAAGAACACACCGAGGAGCATGGGTCCGTAGCTAAAATGAATGGCATAAGAAACAATTCTGAGAGGAGTGTTGCCTTGACCGCCGCTCACAGTGATCCGTCATGCTCAGTCATGTTTGGAGAAACTTGAGGGAGAATACATGGTTTGGCCTACCGCTGACCGCGATTACTTAAATGATGCTTCCACACAGAGATTTCGATCATGCCCAATTCGAGGCATTGCCATATTTGGAGGTGGCTCTATGGCGTAGGGCAGCACGAACCCCTCAAAAGCCTGCCTTCCAGGTTTCAGGTCTCAGGAAGGAACACACATACCATCTGACCCAAAACTCTGAGAATGGCCGGTTAGCAAATGCCAGGTAAATAGAAATTACAATAACGATCGGAGTTTTAAATGTAAACATCCTCGAAACTTGTTTACTGAGCTCGGTTGGTAATGCCACACTGTCATCTTACCACCATACTTCGAGCTGAGTGTAAGATTTACACGATTATTGGAGCATTGCAAGACGGCTAATCGAATTCGATAAGTCAGCAGCAAGGCCGCAGTTCATGCTTATAACTTTGGCCCTATTTGTTGAACAGAAGGCTTTCACAAGAGACATATAGCGCAACTTGAGTGCCTAGTAGGCTGGTGTCAGCTTGAAACCAGATTTTCCTGTGTCAGCCACCACTGAATTCGATTCTGCGGGTACAATACAACTCCAAGGGTTTGAAAACGGGTGCAGGATTGTATACGGTTGAACAAGGAACCACTACCGGCTTTCATGTGCCAACGGCGAATATTGTGGGCACGATGTGGGCGTTTTTCAGTCTGCGTTCATACAACACCGTACACGTGTGACGGTTTTTTTTGGACATCAAACTGTTTAGACAGCAGAAGGACAGGCAGCTGGGTATTACATTACCCGGGAACTTCAAGTTCTGATGCTTCCTTGTCAGTTGGATGGTATCAGTCTATTCACAAACCCTTGCATTGCAAATTCAATCTGCATAACATCCAAGGGTACTATTAACGTCCCGCGCACCACCTGGACACAATATATTATGTTGCGGGAAGAATATTTCTCGTTTGCTGCTGAACCATTTGCATATTGCTGACGAGCACTGCACGCACTGAATGCGCTTGCCAAGACATCTTTTGTGCCCCGTCTTCTCGCTTCTTGACACACGAAGCCTGTGCATCCTGATCCAGAGAACCCCTACCCCTGGGGTCGAAAGACTCTGAAACCCTCGTCTGCAGTATGCAACACCCTCAACAATATTTTTGCAAGCGGGACTGTCCGAAAAGGTACGAATTGACAACGACATCTTTGATAACGTGCTGACATGTATGCACATGTGTGAGGCCCCATGCGGTACGCAGCAGGAAGCTCACTATTCTCTGTTTTCATCTCTTTGGCAATTTGTACTGAAAAAAGGGCACATACTACCAGGGAACAAGTGCGTTGCGCACGATCTGGATCCGCTATATGATCATGTTTCGTTACAACGCCCGGTGTTCTCGAAAGCCGTCTTTAGCGATAAGTAGGTGTCGTGAGCACTGTTCCAACCTGCAACGACTGAACTGAAGCCTCGTATACAGGCGTGGATTAGTAATCTTGAAATGTACGAAGTTTCGCAAGCCGGCAGTGGGTACAGTCCTGAGCTTCACTTCCGGAATGTCGTCTAAACTTGCACGACCTCGGGAGGTCTACGTGCAACCAGTCGACACGATTCCGAACGCGCGCCCACTGGCATTGTGCATCCAAATTTTGACACGTGAGTCAGTTAGGGTCATCTCAAGTGAGAATCAATTTTCTGCTACGCGAACTCGGCAGTGTCGCCTGGCCGAAACTGCCTACTTCAGA
>JBBPKE010000156.1:0-12960 GCA_038089095.1 Tylopilus orsonianus | reverse complement strand
CGCGCGCCCACTGGCATTGTGCATCCAAATTTTGACACGTGAGTCAGTTAGGGTCATCTCAAGTGAGAATCAATTTTCTGCTACGCGAACTCGGCAGTGTCGCCTGGCCGAAACTGCCTACTTCAGAAGCCCCATCCCTCTCGCAGCCCAATTCGTCCTTTCGCGCACATGTTCAAAATGATCGTCTCAAACTTTGTTCTGACGACGCCCGTCAGGGTATGACTTTATTGCTTATCGGCCGGGAAATCAAAATGTAAATTGCTGAGACGTAGCCGGCTGGAAAAGCAAAAAATGGACTTGGCCCAGAACCGGACAAGAACGCGTGACCACTCGCAACGGTCTTGACTAGCTCAGATGCGTCAACAGCGTTCGTGTGCAGGGTCGACTTTGGGCTTGTGTGCAGTTAGCTCCCGAAGGAAACGCGGCCGGGCTTCCGTCGGACAGACTCAGGATTGGGTGCAGTTCAGAATTACAGAGACAGGCGGTAGTGATCTCTAAAGAACCACTTCGTATCGCTCTGTATAGGTGTCCCAAGGCCAGTCGTGATGTTCCCAAACAGCATCAAGAGTCGGGGGCGGCGCCGGGCACTTGTCCGACGACAGCTATTCGTACCGCGGATGTAAACTCGGACACGTAAGACCAGCGTGCTTGAAGCGCGCAGCACTGCCCAAGCACTGTGACAATTATTCCCCCTTACATCGTCAGTGTTCCGGCACGTTTCACTTTGCAAACAAATGGACATAGTGCTGCGGAACAATCAAGTTCTTTCCGTGAGATAAATGTATCAATAGCCTAACCATGGATCATGTGGCCATGAAACAAATCTGAAGCCCCACCCCACTAAGCATCTTAGCGACCTACCGTGATCTCGGCAACGTCGGCCCGTCACGCCGAAGTAAACGACTCGTCGGAAACGCGGCAGTTCTGTGTGAAGCCAGTGCTCCCGTAACCCTAAGTATGGAGGTACGTGAGGGGAACTCTGATTGGACAAAGGACGAGGTCACCGTACGGCACGTGGGACCAGTGGCCGCACCTTGTGCGCCGAACGCGCATCAAAGCATGTCGATAGTACGTACACGCGCCCGGAGTGCAAAGAAATCCGTTATATCCATTTACTACTGATACAAGGAATGGGCAACAGGCGTTCGTGTCCTGTCCGTGTTCGTCGGCGACTGAGGCACGCGGCACCGAATCCTAGTGTAATGACGACCAACAACGTACACGCCAGAAAGCTGTTACATCTGCTTTGTTTCTTTGTTCCACACCCAACCCGTCTCCTCCCCTCAGCAGCGACGATCGTCCCGATCCCTCCAAGCTGGACGCAAGGGCTCGAGTACCGAGGGAGGTCAGGGATGCCGGAACCTTTCGCCGACGATCACCTGCATCGCCCTTAACGCACCCGAAAATGGACCCGGTGCGTCGAGGGATACGCCATACCAGGCCTCTTGCCTGTCCCCATCCCGGTCCCCATTCCCATTCCCACATCCGGCCTGACTCCCTTTACCCGCGAGACTGCCCTCAAGCGTTACCGTCATCACCAGCCCGCGCACGGTCTGCGACCCTGCCGCCGAATGCACGAACAAGAGCCGGTACTCCCACGCCGATCGCTCGGAGCGGCCTGTGGTGCGCGGGTGGAAGCTAAGGCATCGCTCGGGCGCGTCGCTCGCGTCGAGGTGGTGCGTAAACGCGTGGTAGAGGTTTTTACGGAGCGTGTCGATGAACAGGATGTTGTCGCCCCCGGCCGCACCTGCACCGTGCGAGGAGGGGGGTGCGAAGAAGACGGTCGTGAACGCCGCGGCAAACTGGGCGACGAGGGCGTCGAGGACCGCTTGGATGGTAGTCTCTGGGATATCACCGCTCGTGCGCATCGTTGGAACCGGCGCAGGAGGGACGGTCACGGTGAGATCGTGTTCGACAGCGAGATCCGATGCTGGAATACCGACGATTACCAGATACATCCAAGTTTCCCACATCGGATAGTAAGTGGAAGAGGATAGGCGATGCTTACCCTTCAAGGGCGCGACAGCAGCGCGGAACGCCTCCCAACTAAAACGCACAGTTTCTTTGGCGGGCAAGTTCTTGTTTACTACCACGACAACGTGGTCGCGGACAAATTGAACGAATTCCCTGGCCTGCACGTGTTCCGTCTTGTAGATCGGGCCAGTCTCGTTAAAGTACCTGATCATGCACCATTGTCACCATTGTTGTCGTAGTCAGCACATCCGCATCTGAGTCATCACTTAGTGAACGTGTAACACGACTCACAGCATGGACATGATGTATCTGGAATTGAATCGAATCTAGGGAATGATCAAGAGAGTAACAAACGAGTTATCAGATAACTGGGACGACAAAGTACAGAGGGTGTCGAATATGCGCAATGATGATCAAGACAAAGGGACGCAGAGGATAGTAAAGATGATGAAAACGGACGGCCACGCACGAAAATGTCGAGCTATTTATCGACGCCCGTCGCCAAAACGCCGAGGGACACAAGCGTCGTCTAGTACGCCGAACCACGGTCGAGTGAAAAAGAAGATGCATAGGATTCGATTGATGTAGTCTATGACTGAATTGTGCCTATCAAAAAAGATCGCGGACGTGAGACTGCGGGACTCACACGGCTGTATGTATGAAGACGGCCATCAGGGTCGGTTCGAGGTCGCGCGCGCGTGGGTTTTGGCTTCCAGATCACGATTGAGAAAGGAAGTGATGGTGACTCATACCGGCGGCAACTCTTGAGAGAACCCTGAATGTCGAGAATTGGGGTTCTTCATATTATGGGCGCGGTCTCGGTGTTCTACTGGCGAGCTTCGACACAGGCCGAGCACGAGTAGCTGCGAGACGGAGTTGCCTCAGGCGCAATCCACTTTGAGGGTGGCGTGTCTCGCTACCTGAAAGTATGTTGCGTAGGGCGAAGGGAAATAAGGAGAACAATGTCGTTCGTGCGAACAGCTGCGACCACAGCTGCAATCTGCAGCTCCCGCAAGGGACCCATAAGAGGGCGACACCCCGGTGCGCCATGGAATGGAAGTCGATGCCGGGTCGGCTGAGCCAAGACAGCAAGTCACATCAAGAATGGTCGTGTCTTTTTGTGTCAGCTGGGTTGATCTCCATACGGAGTGGCACGCTAACCAACCAGATGTTGTAAGCACAAAGGTAAGCTTCGCCCTCCCTCAGGCCGAGCCACCCAAACTGGTGTTCGGGACGGAGTTCTAAATGGTATCTTCCCAGTGAACACTTCAGCGCTGGACGACTGTTCAGATTACCATTTGACCCACGGCGCAACGAGAGGGGTGTGTTATACTGTGACAGGACTCGGATGTTTACCCGACAGCTCCTCTCTCCCAGTCGCTTTCCTTGTCATGGTGTGAGGTTCAGAGACACCCCCCTTTCGTAAGTGATCAGCCGGCGGCCAGAAGAGGTGACCTGGATGTCGAGAAAGACTAGTGCATGACGTTAGCGCTTGACGCCTAGAAACCCGTTCAAGAGCTGCGATTGGACAACGGCCCGCGAAATAAGGAACAAGGGTTCCCTTCAAATCGGTAATCTGAAAAGTGAGTCTTCCATGCTTTATCTCTTTTTTGGAGGGATTCTGAAGGACCCTCACGGCTCACGAACAGTCCTACGGAAGAGTCCTCAAGGGGTGACGTTCCATGGGTGTCTTGTAGAAAATTCCGAAAAGAAAACAGGTAAAGTCTTTGAAAGAACCCAACCGCAAGACAATACATAATAGCCTATTATGTGCAGAACTGGAAAACGGCGGAGCCAGAAGATAGAAGCACGCACTGAACTGCCGCTTTAGCGCGGGGACGACTTTTCTGTCCAATCAACATGCAGCCCCTCTATCATTAGGGATATGATAAGATCATGACGCGCGGTCTAGTTGGTGATCGAAACCCGAGGATTTATTGACTGACACGCACAGATCCCGAAAGGAGAGGTTACCGCCCATCGAAAAAATGAAACGAAATCAATGTGGCGATACGGCATCAAGAACAATAAGAGCGCGGCCCACTTTTTTCCACTAGATGCCATCCCTGGACACCTGAGACGCCGAAAAGTCCGAGCCACAGTCGATTAATGACGACCAACTCACGGAGCAGAGTGTGGAGCTCGCGAATTCTCAGGGAGGAAAAACTTCGGGGAACTACCGACGGACGCATTGATATGATGGACTTTCTGTCGGGGTTTAGTTGCCCCGGATAGGCGAAAAGTACGTGTGTGGATCGTTTGAAATGCCTTTTCGCTATCTGCAATCGAATCTGCCCACTCTAAGACTCCACCTCCCCGTACGTACATTGGCCAGTTTCGGGTTGAGAGATTTGATTAATGATCCTGCTGGTCACTGTCTGTTTGTATGGCAGAAATAGCTCGCGCAAACCTTTCACCCGACCCAATTTCCACTAGATCCCGTCGTCGCCACGCAAACGCTTGCCGTCCCCGGTGGCCTGTAATTTTGCTACCGTACCCCTGACGATGCTTGTCCCGCAGTTGATGCACTGATGCATTGCGTCAGGTAGTAGGCCATGTCATGCGGTAGTCCCCCTTGTCTCAGACGCCCAGATCCGCGCACATGCTGCCGAGGCGTGTGTCATTGTGCACCTAGGAGGAGCAACATGGTGATGGCATCACGGGTCACACCGCTGCAGTCCGATGAGCGGCAGCGTCGGTCCACGGCGTCGGCCACGTCGAGATAACATTGTGACGTGTCTTTCCGAAAAGGGAACAACCAATCCGAGTGAGAGCGTGTGTGAGGGATATCAGGCAGGGAGCGTGGTGATATCGGCGTGCGTCCGAGTCTTTCCCCCACCATGCGTGAGCGATGCTGCGTCTGCACGGGGCGTGTCTGACGGTGCTCCAGGTCTCATCATCCGCGACGACCCTGCCGCCGTCGGCGACTACATCGCCGCCTACATCGCCAAGCGGTCCGTCCGTCTCCGTTCTCATCCGCGCGGCTCCATCCTCACGCCCTCCGCAGCATCACCGATTTCGCGCCCACAGCCGAGCGTCCGTTCGTCCTCGGCCTCCCCACCGGCTCGTCCCCGATCCCGACCTACAAGAGGCTCATCCAGCTCGTCAGGGAGGGAAAGCTCTCGTCCGTCTTCCGTCTTATCTCGCCGCAGCGCCCATGACGTGAGCCGCCAGCTTCAAACACGTCGTCACCTTCAACATGGACGAGTATGTCGGCCTCCCGAGGGACCACTCCGAGTCCTACCACACCTTCATGTTCCGCGAGTTCTTTTCGCACAGTACGTGTCTCACCCACCGTCGTCTACACACGCCTCACGGGACCCAGTCGACATACCTCCCTCCCAGGTGCACATCCTCGACGGCAACGCACCCGACCTTGTCGCCGAATGCAAGGCGTACGAGGCAGCCATCAAGTCGTTTGGCGGTATCGAGCTATTCCTCGGCGGCATCGGCGAGGACGGCCACATTGCATTCAATGAACCCGGTCCGTTCCCATGTCTCATATGACGTGATGATGACTCATCCCCCTTATCGCAGGGTCCTCCCTCGTGTCCCGCACGCGTATCAAGACGCTCGCCTACGACACCATCCTCGCCAACGCGCGCTTCTTTGACAATGATGTCGCCAAGGTGCCCCGGATGGCGCTCACCGTCGGCGTCGCCACTGTGCTAGACGCGCGCGAGGTCGTCGTCGTCGTCACTGGCCAGCGCAAGGCTCTGGCGCTGAGCAAAGCAATCGGTGCGTGTTGTTGTCTGTATGCGCACGAAACGCGGGGCGCCGACTGTCTCTTTCCTCCCGGTCCGGAGAGCAGAGGAAGGTGTGAACCACTTGGTGGGTGTTGCCTTGTGACACGTGCGACGGTCGTTTCTCAGCGGTGCGGTAGTGGACGCTCTCGGCGCTTCAACTCCACCCTTGGGCGTTGATCGTCGTCGACGAGGACGCGACTGCAGGTGCGTTTGACCGGCGTGGTGGCGGCGCGTTTGACCTCGTGCGCAGAGCTGCACGTCAAGACGGTGAAGTACTTCAAGTCAATCGAGTACGTCCAAGAGCAGGTCGAAAAGGCCAAGAGGGAGGAGCTCGAGAAGGGGGCAGCAAGCGGCGCGTAGGTGTGACGTGTATTTGTTGGGTGACTTTTATCGTTTAATACGACAAGAATTATGAGACGTGTCGTGCAGGCACGCACTTGTGAGCCTAATTACACGACATGTTGGTATGTGAAGACAATCTGGAGACTCTGAGAAATGCCTCGGACCTGTTCGCTTCCCGACACGGTGCGGTGATTGTGGATGCACGTGATGCGAAGCAAGCACGCCATAGCCAGGTCGTAGCACGCCATCGCCCCAAGCAATATAAGAAGACTAGTCGACAAGCCATACAAGTTTTGGAGCTTGTCGTCCACCCATCCTCCGTGCTCTACGGTCAGAAATGTTGTTTTTCAAACACCCGCCCTCGGACAGTTCCGTACCTCGCCCCATCTAATGCTCTCAGGGCTTATCTTGGTACTCGCGACCGTGTCTTTGGGTCTAGCGAGTTCTCCAAGGCCCAGTCCAGAACCGTCCAATCTCCGCCTCCGTGCTACCGTAGAGTGTGACACTGGCCGCTCGAGGGCGACCCACTCGCAGGCTCATCTCGCGGCGCCCGTCACTTTTGTCTTCTCCATGGGTACTTCGTATCACCGCGTCCTCGGCTCTATGAACCGCCCGTACCCCGGACAATCACTCATGGCTGTCTGTTCCCCGCCCTCCGCCTCGTGCCCCGTCGTTTTATCCCAGTGATTCAGACTCCGCTTGTTTGGGCGACTTCTAGCGATCTCCAAGCCGACTCCCTGTGACCCCCCAGTCCGATCCGACACGTATTTGCGGCCTCCACGACCCCTTTCCGGGGTACAGTTTACGTTTTTCAAGTGAGCCCGCCGCATCTAAACTTCTATAACCGCCTTGTCTGCCAGACTTTACGCATTGCCTGTCTCTTTTAGGCATGCCCCCATTCCCCACATGCATTGATATTACTCTCAGACGTCGGATCTTGTGAGAGCTGTCGAGCGGGTTTTGTTTGGACTTTTTGGCACAAATGTGTACGTATTTGTATCTCTCGCCGCTATAAAGTTGCGTTTTTTGCCTCCCCAATCGCACATTCCATCTTGTCAACTTTTTGAGCATGTCTGTGTCCTCTGTCGCGCATACCTCCAGCTGCTCTGATTCCGGGCGGTCGGGGGTCAGTACTCCAGCTTCCGAATTTGTCCCACCTAAGCTTTATCTCTTGCCCTCACACTTCGTCCAACGGTCCCGTCTCGAGACCTTTGCGTCCAAGCTCGAAAAGGGCTATGGTGACAAGATCTTGCTACCTGTTGCCCACGCGGATCCAATGGGCCCGAAACAAGTGCAAGTTGCCATGGAACGCCTCGGTATGGCTGTTCCCGAGGTTGGCTTGGCAGACAGACAGTGGATCAAAGTCCCCGAAGGTGATACGCGTGCCATGATTATACCCGCGGTGTTGTGCTCATCGCTCGTGTGACCCAGGGGATGCGTTTTACCTCGTCGACGGGGCACCGATCCCACTCGGGGAGGTGTCTTCAGTGGACGCATTTGTCTCATCGCACGACGCAAGCGAGGTAGTTGTTCGGGTGAGTTCCCGTAGAGTGACATGAGTACGACAAGGCTGATGCGGCACAGACGACACCCGAGGACGTGCTGAACTTGTTTTCCGCCTGTGGTCTCCGTGTGATCTTTTCCACCTCGTCTGGCAGTGACAACGCCCAAGACCAAGATTTCCCTGCACCGACGCTCGGCGGGGGCCCAAGCACGTTGTACCTCCTCGAGCGCCCACGGGCCTCGTTCCCACCTCTGCCGTCGGTCGCCCCGTTTGGCGTGCCGACGTTGGCGGACTGGGAGCGACTCTGGGCGGCATGGGATCTGGTGACGCTGGGGATGATTCCACCCGCGATGTTGCACCAGAAGCCGATCGATTTGCGACACAAGTGTTTGTTTTACATTGGGCATATTCCGACGTGAGTGTCGATCGGCGCAGGGTTACGCACGAGTGTGCTGACATGGACATGTGCGCACGTGTGTTACGACATATATAGGTTCTTGGACATGTTGATGAGCAGGGCACTGGACGAACCGAATACAGAGCCGGCCTACTTTACAGAGATTTTCGAGGTGGGTGGAGCGCGTGGAGTGGACGGCACTTTGCTGACCTCGCGTGCATTGTAGCGCGGGATAGATCCCCACGTCGATGATCCAGACCATTGCCACGTAGGTCCTACCCCGCATCTCGACGGACATTTCGTATGCTGACGCGCCCACCTGCCAGCGCCACTCGGAAGTGCCGGACAAGGACGAGGATTGGCCGACGCTCGGGAGTATCCTCGTCTTCCGGGACCGCGTCCGAGAGCGGCTGGCACGGCTATACGACGATGTCGCTGCTGGACGCCGTACACTCGACAGGCACGTTGGACGAATGCTGGCCCTCACGCACGAGCACGAGGGATGGCACGTCGAGGTGTGTGTGCTACCCGATCCACGCGCGTGGCTGCGTTGGCTGACCAATATTTCATGCACAGACGCTATTATACATGCTCATTCAGCGCGCGGGGACGGGCACGCGCCCACCACCCGGTTTTGCGCCCCCACCGTGGACTGCGCTCGCGGCAGCCTGGGACGCGGGCGTCCGACTACCGTGCACGCCGACAGTCACCCTCGGCCCGGCGACGATCACGCTTGGGCATGATGACTGCGAGGGGAACGACCGTGAGCCCGGGGCGGCGCTCGACATCGAGGGGCACGTGTTTGGATGGGACAATGAGCACCCCGCGAGACAGGTCACGGTAGGCCGTGTGCGCGTCGCATGGCGGCCGGTCACGAACGGTGAATACCTCGACTTTTGGAGGCAACAGAGTGCGGAGGGCGCGGTGGACGTGCCTCCGAGCTGGGTGCCATGCGAGCACGGGTTCGAGGTCAGTCCGCTATTGTGTATGAGTCGCATGGCAATGGCGCTGACTCGGCGCGGGGTGGACAGGTTCGCACGTTGTATGGTCCGGTGCCGATGGATGTGGCCAAGCACTGGCCGGTGCTGACGTCGTACGACGGGCTACAGGCGTACGCACGCGCCAAGGGAGGCCGACTCCCCACTGAGCCCGAGCTCCGGCTGTTTTTGGACTTGTATGACATCGGACACACCGGCGGCGCAAACGTTGGGTTCCGTCACTGGCACCCCGTTCCGTGAGTCGCGTCTCTTTCCGCTCGTGTTCGCCCGCGCACCCGCTTATCCTTTCTCCCCCTCGCTGCACGCGGACAGAGCGACGGCAGGTCTGGATGCACATGCCGGCAAGGGCACCAACGGCGGCGTCTGGGAGTGGACTTCGACGCTGCTGTGCGCGCACGATGGCCTGTTTCCGACGCGTCATTTTCCGGGATACTCGACCGACTTTTTCGATGGCAAGCATCAGGTGGTGCTTGGTGCGTCATATGCGACGATACCTCGGCTTGCCGGGCGGCGGACCGTCCGCAACTTTTATCAGCACAATTATCCGTATGCATGGGCAGGGGGGAGGGTAGTGTATGACGCGTGACGCGTGGGGTGTGTGTTCGAGTCTTTGATCCCTAGTCGCCGATAGTTCATCCTGTTTTCGATGTCTGTATTCGTGGTGTACGATAATATTACTACATTGTTCTGCTCGGCGCGACGCGCCCTCTGAATCGCGTCTAGTCACGCCTACCATTCTCCACATCTGGTCAAACGGCTCGACTCGGAAACGGCGGACCGTCGTCAGCAAGTCTTGGCGGGCCCCACGAGGGTACACACACGTCCAACCACCGAGAGCCGTTCCGGTGTCACCTAAGTTCATAATTGAACACCCAAGGTCCGGTCCATGAACGCATGGTGCCTTGCATTGTCCCCATGCCACAATTCGGGCGGATCTACCTAGGACAGTTGACCTACCCCGAATAGAGACTCGGACTGCTTGGCCGTCCGAGTCAACGATGGCCCAGGATACTTCGATCGAATCCCCAACGGCGCCAAGCTGACAACAATACCAACTCGTCGGGAGCCATGCGTGTACCTACATGGATTCGCGTTGGGGGTTGTAGATAGGCTGACAGTGCAAGTGCGATCATCATCATCTTCATGGCGCGTCGTCTGTCCAGATCCGTATGGCATGTCGGGTTCGAGTCCATTGGGTTGGTGGCTCGCTTGCCGAACTGGGTGACATCATGGCATGGACACGGTTGTGAAGTTCGTAGCGATAGTGTTATTACGGTAGGTTACAGCCTACACTATGGGGAGATCATGGTCGACAAAAGTGGGACTCCCAGTCCAAAAGTAGTGAGATGGGCTTCAATGAGGACGCCCGTGTGGAATGTGCAATGGACCCTTTGAACGAGCATGGACTCGTCAATGAGTGGACGAAAATCTCACCATCCGTATCGGTGCCATTGGGTAGGCATTTCCGACTGCAAGAGTGTCTTCGCGATCAGATCCGTACCCAAACCCTAACTTGTTATGTTCAAGAACTTTTTAATAGCGGGCAGTCTGTCGAGATGTGACAGTCTAGTATTTTGGATGGTTGATCGGATACTCCCAATCTGCTGAGAATACCACGCGCTACATGCAACACACGGATCTAATCAAGCGCCCGTAGACGATATCGAGTTGATCTCCACTGGAGAATAGGGCATTAAGTACACAAGGATGTCCCTTTGATCATGTCTCAGAGTTGACCCGGATCTGACTAATGATGAAGGGTCGGCCATAATTGGCTTATTGACAACACAACACATGCCGGGTACTTGGTGGTGGCGGAACGAGTCTGCTAAGCTACGTCCGCATGGATGGTCGGTCCTGAAACAGTGCGTTTAAACTTGGAAGCCATAACGCCGGTGAGTCTGGCACCTTGACAGCCGCTGAGTGGAGGAAGCGATTGCACTCCATCGACACCCAGCTTCATTGGCGATGAGAGCGATGCCGTACCATTGTCTAACGTCGAGGGAAAATCGACACGCAGGAAAGAGGTCGGATGAGTCACGCTCTTCCCTTGTGAGCGTGGCAGCACTTTGCGGGTTGCCTTGGACCGTCGTTGCGGCGAACATTGCACACGAGCCAACTTTCAAATGCGCACAGGAATGAATGATTGTAGTACTTGCTTTACGTGTCAGTGTACGGAACTTGGCGGGAGAGTAAAATGAGGGTCCGCAGAGAAACGGCGGTGGTGGAACGGTACATTACAAGGACATGGATAGCAACTCGGAGTGCGGCGGGTTTGCTATGCTGTCAGCCGTGGTGGAAACTAGTTTCAGTCGGGAGGGTGGTGTTGCAAGCCGTCACAGCGCATGGCATCTTATTCCTTCAACTTGTGTCCGTCGGTGGGGCAGATGACTCGGTCAAAACACCAAGCTAGCTCATCGAAATGCGTGCTTACACCGTAGTAGACACCATATCTCGTCTGTGCAATGCCCATGAAGCCGGGGGCGGGCCAGTCACAAGGGTGCCTTCATGGGGAAACGGTCTCTCGCAGCGCCAGCGGTGGTACCTAGCTGGTACCGTCCAAATCACTTCAAGTCGCATGGGGTGTCCCACTGCTTGCAGTGTTCGCGACTCCGGTGTAGCCTGTGCCTATTTTATTGTTTTTGCGACAAGATTCGCAAGTTCTTCAGTTACTGCCTGGCCTGGCACTCACATTGCGTCAATAACCGGTTCCCGGCATGGTTAGATGTTTTTTACCACTTGGTCTTGCGCCGATACTATCTTTTGACTGGTGTTGCAAAATGACAGGGAGTCGCAAATCCGTGTTTAGCTCACACAACATAAAACTTCTGACCTTGAGCATGTATCTAGGATGGAGTAGGGTAGATTCATTTTTCTGTAATTTTTTAGCAGCAACGCTATGTTCAGTTGTGCATGAACTCATTCTCGTCGGGCACTCGAGCATTTTAATAACAATTGTCAGGGCAGTATGAAGATTGTGCACAAAAAAATCGGAAAAGAAATACCCGAGGGCCTTTAGGGTGTTCTGCATCAGCTTATGGCATTTTTGACGGGATATTATTGCCGAAATTGACCTAGTACACAGATACCAAAAGTTCAGCACACATCAAGTGTGACATTGTTGAGTGGTAGTATAATGTCGGTGAAGCACGACAATAGCATACCGCAGCGCACAGGCACCTGCATACTCTTGTCACTGTGGCAATGGGTCAGTGATCCGTCTGTGCGAAGCGATCGGGGGAGACTCAGGGCTAGATCCATCGTGCTGCCGGTGTGAGCGCATTAGCAAGGTGCCGCTCAGGGTCGCAGTTTCTAATAAGGTAAAATCCTACAAAAGAGGCAAGCATCAACAGTATTCATTATCCCTACGTAGCTCGACCAATTGTGCATTGTTCGCGGATCCGAGGATTGGAGCAAGCCCCAGCAGGAGGACCAATGGACTATAGGAAAAGGATCATGGTAACGTGCATTGTCCCTGATTCGATATCCAGGAGGCTCCGGGCCAGCAAAAGCAGTCGGTAATTCGAGCCCAAGTGCTAGATGAGGACTTTCAAAGGGATGAAGTGAAGAGAACGCGATGGATCAGTTTTCCCGAGCTGTTCGGACTTCGAGGCAATAGCCTTGATACTGCTAAGTAGTAAGTGCTTAGACGCTTGTTTAATGCAATTCACTTATCCACGTCTATAGTTGTTTCTTCAAAGTTAAGGTGGAGGTCCAATACCAGCGGTGATTCACAGGGTATTACGTCTGCTTGGATTATGGCATACCAGTAGTAATTACAGTGTTTTTGAAGTAAACAAAAACAACGAAAACGAATTGGTCAAGCTTCGAGATTATTCCTTGTTAGGCTTCTGCACGGGTATACCCGCAGATGTCAATGATTGTACCTGTACCCATACCCGCATCAAACCCGTACTCGCTGTGCAGGTACGGGTACATGCGGCGGGTTAGTGAGGGTACTGGGCGGGCTTGCGGACCCGTGGGTATACCCTGATGGAT
>JBBPKE010000155.1:0-33810 GCA_038089095.1 Tylopilus orsonianus | reverse complement strand
TATATACATTTTCTCATGTATTCCCAAGATGACCCACTGAATCGATCTTTAATCCTGTACATACATGGACCAGGGCAAGGCATTCGAAGGCGTCAGCAATCACTGGCAGCAATCACGCCATAGCTACTATTTATGTTGTCGTTGAACTTTCAAAGGTTGATCGAGTCCGATAACGTATAGTTCCCAGAGAAAAGTCATCCCCGGAGATATGTACGCTTTGCCTATCACACATCCTCAGGTTGAAAAAAATACGAGAAGCGAGGACACTATGGATCGCGACCTGGCCGCTGTCATGAAACATCACAACGTGAGACACTCCAAAATCCCCGGCTGGAAGAAATACGAACGTATCGAATGCAGATATATATGTAACCTATTGGAACATGGATACTCAGCACCTGGGCAGGGCACAGTGCTGCGCACACTCACCGGTGCAGCAGCTCTCATTGACATGTTTGCCGCAGAGAGCACTAGCCAATATATTTCAATCAATGAGGCATCTCCATAGGAAAGCAGGAACCACTCACGGATAACCCATGACATGTACAAGATCCCGTCCCAATAAAGGATATTCAACGGTCTACTGTGCAGGTTACGATACATTCCAAATTTCCTCCAAGAATTCATTCCTTGAAGGACTAAAGGAAAGCAAAATCAGATACAACAGAAAGCCGTGTAAATAACGTACTAATCTCGTACACCATCAAGAAGAGGTATTGAAATGTGGCACTCCTCGAAGAACCGTAGGCACACAAAGATGGATAGAATTCTGCATCAGTGGAGCTTAGCTAAATCTCCTTGTGAATAAACTGGACTAACGATAGATTGAGGTAGAGTCCCCTGGTAGGGTGAATTTTAGTCGCAAAGACGTGACCTCAGCGCCTGCAATGAATAACTGAAGATGTGCAGAATCATCGGCTACTGACTGATGCACACAACGGAATAAGACATACCGCCGCCAAGAACAACAGGAAAAAAAGCACCCTTTTACTGCGACCCCACATCGCATACGTGCGTATGATTAAGATCCCTTCTGCAAAGATGATGGAAGAAGTGAAGAGGCCTGAGAGAACATGTAAGGAATCGCTCGAAAAGTGATATAAATTGACTAGACCATTTACAGCAAGGATAAGCTTTCCGCACTGGAAACAAGGTTCGAGATAAGCCAATGGTACTCGATAGAAACACTCACTCCAAGTATGACTAGAGCGTCTGAGCCACAACATTATCATCAGACATCAGATTAAGATAAGAACGTAAAACAGACCATAACAGGTTAGAGAGGAAGAAAGAAAAGGAAGGTATCTCGTTATTGTGAACACGACACGCGTCACCTCCCACTTGGTGCCCCACACAAGCTCTACCTGATTTCATTTGTGAGAGTCGTCGGATACAAAAACGAAGGTAAAACACCTCGGAAGAAAATGTCAAGCAGTAATCAAACACCTGTGGGGGTAACTTGCATTGGATCTAACGCAAGTTCTTATAGAATAGGACGTACGAAAATAGCGAGTGCAGCGACTACACCGGAAGGGTAGTCAATGTCATGCAGTGCCACGACTCCATGAGTGCTCCGTACCATTCGTAAACTGTGACAAATAGGCACTCCTGAGTGAGCACGGCGGTCTTTTCATTTATCGACTATGAGCCTACACACATACACACCTTGCTAAATTGGAGACGGTGGAGCTCGGTCAGGATTTCGTTGGGTGAATACTCGGAGGGCATCGCTCAAGCGATTAAGAAAACATGGGGAAGAAGCCGCAGCCGCAATGCGGCCTCCCCATGAGGCTTCATATCAAATTTGTTTGCCAGCAGTGCTCGGTCGGGTTCCGAAGCCTTCCGTCACTGGATTCTCCAAGTTCAACTTGAAGATCACTGCGTTCGAATCCGGTTCACTTGACTGACACAGCACATAGGCACACTAGCATTTTTTGGTCGGCCATCCCATCTTTTGAAATGCGGACGGGCTTTCGAAAATAGTGGTTGTTCGAAGAGAGGGTGATTCTCGGTATTTGGTCTCAGAGGTCTATCACCGTGGATCCTCTATTGATTATTGTGGGACTTTAGTTCTCAGGCTTCAAGTGGTATAACTGCAGCGCCATCACGGACATGAAGAGACTACGGCAAGTAGGTGCGCAGAAACTTGTACTTTCTGAGATTGCGCGAGGACCGATTCGTTTGCCTTTGGAATCAGGCTTGTTTATGCCAGTTCTCCTTGTCTCCGCATCTTGAAGCCTTGCACGCGACAATTTAACTCGCGTGTTCAGCAGTTCAAGAGGCACGGGGGATAAGCATAGGACCAGACATTCTGCCGCCTTATCTGCAGATAGGTCACATCCAGGTCAATTTAGAGATTCCATTCACCCAGAATTTCACGTCGGCCTGCGTATGTGCAAGCCATTTGCATCCTAGTGATTAAAATCACGACTTATGCCTCCATTCGCATCGCGAAAGGTTCTCCCAGCCCTATTTTCAATTTCTTTAGCTAACAGTATTTTTCCCCCATGTCAGCCCAATCTAAATTGTGGCTAACATGCTACGACCTATATAACTCGCCCTCCCTGCGATCTCTGTTCCCCAGTTCACTTGCGTCTGAACAATTATGTCGCCGATTCCGTCTGTCATTACTGCACTTGCACTCTCCACTGCCGCTCCTTCTCTTGTTCCTGACCCGGGCCCCCCTGGTGTCACGTCCCCTCACCTCCTTGCGACTAGTGGCCTCTTGTTCGCTGTGGTCGCCATGGTCTCCGTTACCAGTTACTTCTACCATGGACGTGGGGCTGTCAACAGTGCCCGGGCGAGTAACACCTGGTCCTCCCTGACCGGTTTCTTGTCGTCTATGCGCCATCGTCGTCCAAGGGAGACCTGCACTGCAACTACAACCGACTGGCCTGTTGATCTCGAGGTCGGTCCTGAGTCACTGATTAGCCCCAAGTACTGATATCCGACACAAATCTAGCAGCACGTCAGCATGGTCTATGCAAGGTTTTTCCATCCTATATCTTGGAACGTAAGTGTAGCAAATTCTTGTTTTAAACGTCTTTCTCATTGATTTTCCTAGCTGGTTGAATGTCATCCTGCTACGCCTTTCGCCCCGGCAATCTATGTGGAAGATGAGGCAAATGGGGTTTCGGTTCCTGATAAGAAACCGTCTGGCATGAACTCGTTCCTAGACATGGACGACAACGACGACGGGGAGGGGGAGGGGAAGAGCCTCTCCACAAGTGCAAGGAAGAAATTGGACAGTGGTACAAGGTCAAGGATTGAAGAATTTCCACCCTACGATACGAGCTCGCCGACCAAGGTCAATTTTGTGAGCGAGATCATCGGTACTACAGTTCGCCCGGGAGCATTCCTTTCCGTCCCTGGAGAGTCCGAGGATGGTCTGTCTGAGGAAACCGACTTCGACCTTGACTTGGATGACTACTCTTTGGCTTACGATGGCATCGTGACGACGCCCACAGCTGTGGAGCATTACCCTGTGACGCCTTCCACTCCGGTAATCTATGTGGAAGACGAAGCAAACGACGTTCCGGTGGCTGACGCGAAGCCGTTTGGCACGAACTCGATCATGGATAAATTCGAACAGAAATGGATCCGGTCCCCGGGGTCTAGAGTAGAAGAGCCTGCTCCCTACGACATGAACTTGCAGACCAATGTCAGTTCTGTCGGTGGGATCACTGGTAGGAAAGTCCATTCGAACACACTTCTCTCTACTGTTGAAGAGCTTGAAGAAGAACTGACTGAGGACTCCGGTTCTGAGTCCGATGGTTACTCTTTAGCTTACAATGGGATCGCGACGACTCCGCCAACATTGCTTTCTCGTACTCGACGTCACGGTATGGCTGATATGACATACTTTGCACGTCATCTCAGGGACACGATTCCAGAAGAGGGACATGGCTTGGTACCCACCGTTTCATTCCGAAGTGGGTTACTTAAGGTCTCCTCATTCGACGAGGTAGACCTACTTCCGTCCTGCCGACCACTGGAGTACCCCGAGTTCATGGATGACGAGCCAACGAATTTGGGCTATGACGACGATGTTCTCGATGGCCCCAACGACTCGCATCTCACCTCGAGCGACGGCGATCTTCTAGGAGAACCTCACGAGGGCCTAGACCTTATGCGGAAGCTCCTTTCCGAACTCCGGGACCCCAACCTCGATTGCAATCCTCGAGCCCTTTCAGAGGACAGCCATTCCGACGACAGTAACTCAGTGTATAATGACTCTGAGTGCTCTGGCGACCAATCCGAGTACGGAGACCAATCCGAGTACGGGGACAGTGACGAAGAGGAAGAAGCAAGCGACAGCATTCCACACCTCAGATCTCCTTGGGATCTCCATGACATGGGACGAAACTCACTGGAATCGGCTTCCTCTGGTCTTGAATCTGATGGGGATATCTCTGGCGAGGGTCCGATCTATCCCTCGACTTCGCCCCCGACATTCAGCACCCCACCATTCACTGGCGACCAATCCGAGCATGGAAACAGCGACGAAGAGGAAGAAGCAACTGTTCCGCGCCTCAGACCTCCCTGGGATCTCCTTAGCACGGGACGAAACTCATCGGAGTCGGCTTCCTCCGGTCCTGAACTCGATGGGGATATCTCTGATGAGGGTCCGATCTATCCCTCGACTCCGCCGATATTCAGCACCCCACCGCTTACTGGCGAACAATCCCATGGCGACAGCGACAAAGAGGAAGAAGCAACCGTTCCACCTCTCAGACCTCCCTGGGATCTCTACAGCACGGGACGAAACTCATCGGAGTCGGCTTCCTCCAGTCCTGAACTCGATGGGGATATCTATGACGAGGGTCCGATCTATCCCTCGACTCCGCCGATATTCAGCACCCCACCGCTCACTGGCGAACAATCCAGACATGGCGACAGCGACAAAGAGGAAGAAGCAACCGTTCCACCTCTCAGACCTCCCTGGGATCTCTACAGCACGGGACGAAACTCGCGAGAGTCCGATTCCTCCGGTCCTGAATTCGATGGGGATATCTCTGACGAGGGTCCGATCTATCCCTCGACTCCGCCGCCGACGTCCAGCACCCCACCGCTCAATATTGTCGGTGTTCACGGGTGTCGTACACCATCTCCACCTGTCACCCCAGGGTTTATCAAGGGAATGCAATTCATGTCAACCAGGTCTCCGATCTCCCCTCTCTCGTTACCGTGCAAGGCACATGTCCGCACCCACAGGGACAGTCGTTCGTTCATATATGGTCCGCGGTTCCCTCTGGGGCCCTTGCCGAGTCTCTGAGGTATCTCAACTCATTATACCCTTCCCCTCCGCATTCCAACTATTGTCACTCTTTTACCCCAGACCCCAGAGGCAGTTATGGTGCGTCCAAGACCAATCGATGACCCTCACCATTCTGAGCTCCGCTTTCAAGCCAATTCCAACTATTGTCAGTCTTTTCACAAGTTCCAGGTACTTATTCTCACCCCTACTCTCATGCTTACCTCTCTGACACTCGAGTATGAGCAGTAGTATTTGTTTGCAGTCTCCGTTGCACGTATTTTCTTGGTTCTTCGTTCGTATATGGTATGTCCCGATGTGAGCCGTTCAACAAATGTCTAATGCAGCACACTCAGGATTCTTGGATTGCCACTGTCTTGCATTCGGATTGTCTCGTGGCCCGTATTGGGTATGTTCTCCTCATATGCAGCGTGCACCGATGTATTCAGCCATTTGATCCAGTTTCGTATCAGTTATTGTCGCTCCATTGGAGTCGGTATGTAGCCTTTTGTTTACCCCTCGTGTCACTCTTCTGACCGCGATTTCGACAGTAGTATCGGTATTGTCTCGGATAGAAAATTGACGAGGAAGGGATCGAAGGACACGTGTGGACTCAACATTCCTTCGACGACATTTGCGCATACATTCAAACAGACGACACTGCAAACTAGCTCACCCTGATCTGAACTCGGCACCTGAACTCGGCACTGCTGAGCTGCTCAACCACTACCCTATCCCATCATGATATCTCCCCGGATGGGACTCGCGATTTCACGCCCATTTTAAATGCGGCCGGAATCTGCAAGTCACATCCGTCGACCCCATTCCTCTTTCCGGAGCGCTCAGTAGTGTTTGTTCGTTTTCCGAGTCTGGATCTCGGTTTCGCGCATGCGAATTTTACTCTCGGTTACCCTCGTTCAAGCCCTGGAATCTCGCCCCGACAAGCCTGCCGATAACTCCTTCCTGTCAAACGAAGGGAGATTCTTGGCAACGTCTTCCAGCCGACTCACGGTGGGCCGTGCACCGTTCTCTGTCGTGGCTGGAATATGGTAGCTGGGGCACAGGTAGCTGTGAAAGGGATTCGTATGTGACACGAGCTCAGCTTTGGAGTGGTATGGTCTGTTTATGTGTGCAGTGTATGTCGTCCGCATGTCCTTTCGTACCTTTTGTCGTACCAAAACCCAGAAAAAACCTCATAATTTACAAACCCAAAGAGCATTCGAACCATGAGAGCGTGTCACGACCAAATGTTCTTTCGGAGATCCACACTTGCCAATATTCGATGTGACCCATAGTGCATTCGCGGCGAGCTTGCTAAACTCCAAATCCATGAATCCCTCCAAGTCGGACATGCGCAGGGAATAATACATGTGGGTCGAAAGCAGTTGCCTATATTTACAAAACATATCAACACACAACTTCACGCACAACACATCTTCGTACAACGTCAGCAGGGTTTCTCAACACTGCTACTTGTCCATCAAGTTCCCCACGGCGGATGGAGACCCATTGTTGTCATACAGGCATGATCCAGTTCCGATATAGGACGCTGCCGAGGCGTCATTTGCCTGGAGCAGAGATGGGGAGGTAGCCACGAAGGGGAAGTAAAGCGCCACATAAGATGCGCCGTCAAGGAAGGAAAACGCCTGCTGGAAGAACGCGACCCTGGAATGACCATTGTCAGGCATGGTCAGGTACAAAACGGAGTGCACCGACTGAGCAGCTTGACCACCAGAGGGGTTCTGGAGAGCGAATTCGGTGATGACCAATGCATGATCCTTGGTGGGGGTAGTACGTCAACGTCTTGCATGCACACATCGATCGACGGCTGCTTACAGGAAATTGAGAATGAGCGGACTCGACATAACTCTGGAACTCTGCAAACGAGGGCCTAGTCGTACACCATGAGAGAGTGTTAGGCAACTCCATACTCTGCCGCCTACCCATACCAGTGCTACAAAGAGGAAAACCCGGGTCAATAAGCCGTACTTGAATGAATAAAGAAATTTCACCAAGTTAATATAGTCAAAGGCACATTTTCCAGCGCAAACGGTGATCATATCAGAGACCCAGTGCAGGCCTTTGCCAGCTGCCGTGTTCGAAGTGACGGCGGGAAGCGCCTTCTTGATAGTCTATTCGTTTCGCTCAGCAGATACTCAAGTGTACATATAAAATTTTAAGTTTTTTACCAGAGGATTAATGTATTTGATGTACCAAGAAGCGGCATCGCCAGCGGTAATGCCGCTTGCATCTGGTTCGTTCAAGGTAAACACAGCTACGCGCGATCGGGCACGCTGAGATGACGCAGGACAGGCCAATCAGCGAAAAAACGTACTCGCCCAACCTTGGGCTTTCCAGCGAGAGCTGAGATCGGCAATTGGGCTCGAAGTGCAGTCGAGGCAGCGCTGCATGCCGATGAAACCGAGGCCACCGGCATCATTGGTCGAGGATGGCGCATACGTTTCGTAGTCGTAACTGGAGGGGAATGTCAGATCACCGATTGGGTTATGAAATCAGAAACAACATACATAGCGACCACTTCACCATTGCCGCTCTTGAATACTCCTGGGTTACTGCGCTAATCGATCAAAACGAGAGTCACATATACCCGAAAAACAATCGTACAGAGATTTGTTATCTGAAGACGGGGAACGTTAACCTTAAATTGAAAAGATATTCACTGTGTCCCTACACCAAGGCCAACAGAGACCCCGCTTTCCTGCCAAAGCTCCAGCGCAAAATATCGAGAGAAAAACAAGAATGGAGGACAACATACTAGAAGGACAAAAACAGGTGCTGAACGAAGAGGTATCAGACCATATTTATGCGCGAGCCGTGGGGTTCCGCCGAACAACGGGGTGCCAAAAAAAAGGAGCTTGATCATGAGTCTTGTTTGGGTCATAGCATACATCGTTAGCTCCCTGATGATACGGAATCACGTTTAATTGATAGACAAGAATCCAACCGATTTCGCGGAATACACTGGCTGTTACAGCGTGATTCCGACCTACTTGTGTGGTTGGTGGAGCACGGCGACTTTGAATAGAGCCGGAGGCAATGAATCAGCGGAGCCCTCCGAAGTAACAGCCCCGAAGCTCAGCTCATCGATTGACAGCGGTTCTCTGACTGATACCCACAATGCTTCTAGTGTTACAACATCGCAACTCCTCAATTGGACGAGTATCAACGTTCTGGGCGTGGAAAATATGATATTATGCCCCACTGACAGTTGATGTGAAGCTCCCAAATGTCAGTTAAAATAGAGGTTAGATTTAATGACCAGGATGGTACCAGAAAACTTGCCCTGAGAGGAGATCCCATGTAATGCATTCGCGTATCAGCTTAACAAGTCAAGTCCAGCATCCTCCAGATTTCGTTCTTGCATTTACGCTCGCGCAATTGCGCCTCTGCTTTTGTTCTCGTTCCCGTGTGTTGGGCTGTGTCAAATATACCAAGTTTCTTTCGATAGAAGAACGAAGTTCCCAAACGCGGACATTCGAATGTCAAACCACAATATGACCTTTGAAAGCTCACCAGCCTGGGGCACAAATATTGCTCAGGGTTGTCAGAACTGTCCTCGGACCGGACCCTTTGAAGTGTTACGGTACAAACCACTTACATTAATTCAAAATTAAATGAGCAGTGGATTAGGACACCAGTTGTGGAGCGGGCTCAAGTTGTTCCTTCACAAGGTGCTTCGGGCCCACGTGAGCAGCATAGCCCTTGTGACATCGCGCGCGGGAATCCAAGCTGAAGACGTTGGAAATCCAGTCTAGACAGCGATAGGAGTTAGGTGAATGAGGGACTCCCATCGTGAACTTGTTACACTCACGGCCCACTACCCTTGCTCGGTGCTACTGAGACACCACTGGGTGCTGGTGAAGTTCCTGTCATCCCATCAGGGGCAAAAGAAAATTACTACCCAAGATGCCACTAGGGTCCTCATGGTTGTCCTTTCCAGGTATGCTCCTCCGCCATTCTACTGAATCCTTCCTGGAAGAAGCTCCCGTCACTTGTAGACCATGACATCGACATGAAATCCGCTATTGCAAACAAATCTCCGAGGGAAGCAATGCCTATACTCCCCTCGAAGTACCGGATGCAAACGGCTGCTTCAAACTCTATCCTATCCCTTAGCTTGCAGGAACTGCTTGGTTCTGTAAACCGTTTGCGTTTTCCCACTGGAAATGTAGAGTAGTAGACCATTTGGAGCGCATCGCTTAATAAGCAACTCGTGAAATATAGGTCCATTGTTGCCCATAATCAGCACCGGGTAGGGGGAGATAGGGCTAATCACAGTTGGTCTTTGCAGCAGGACGTCTGGTTTCCAAGTAGATACAGGGCTGCGGACTTACAGTGAATGGTGTCTACCTTTGAAAAGCCCAGTTTCCTTACCCGATTCCAAACCGATTTTGTGACATGTGAGAGCTCAAAAGGAACTTGATCAGAAGAATAATGAAGACATAATTTAAAGGTAATATGAGGACATTGGTGGGCCGAGGTCTGCCGCCGGTCAGGGTGCTATTGGACGATGGTCGTCTTAGAAGTGACGATTACAATTTGGCTAGCGTCCGTTTTGACCGGGAAATGCCGGAATTGAACATCTGTTCTAAGTACGTTTCGACATGCATTAGGATCCTTAAAGTTAATCAACAACCATCAGCTCAAGACTTGACAATTTATATTTACACAATTAGTCCTAGTTCCCCAACCAATTATCCCCCGTGTCTGGTACTATGCAATGCCAGGATTACAAGCATATGCCTATCTAGTCCAAGTGTGCGAGCGTTAAGTCTAGTGGAAACCTCACAGTTGTGAAGTTCCATCGCCATGACATTGAACCCCGAAAGTACGTGTATCACTGTGACCTCGGAGATCTGCTGGAACTAGGCGCCACATAGGAATTCGTCGGGGAATCCATCGGACGAGAGTAATCCTGATAGACAACTCGGAAGACTGTCCACTTCTTACGTGCGTGGTAGTTTCTAGGTCCCATCATCGGGTATTGCGACAGGTAGTGTCATAGCGCATACTCTTTGGGTGACATTGTCTCTCGTGAACTCGGGTAGACGCCCTGTCCTTGTAGTGATGGTTCCTGCTGAATGTGTTACAGGGTCACTTCTGATTCCGAGAGCTATTACAATGGCATTCAATTGATCGCGGGATTCGATCGTGGCCTTATCGTGTCAAAAAACCAATACCATTTGGCTTTTTGGCTGGTAAGTCGATGAGATAAAGTGTGCTGAACGCCCCCCGACGTATGTTTCTTGGAACAAAAAGAGGGTATTCACTCAGACTTCACTGCAGTCGATTGGAACTATGTGTGTAGTAACATGTTGGTAACGGCTTCGTCGTGTGTGATCAACTGGTAGACTTCAAAATGCAGATATCCGGATTCTGAAGTGATCCAACCAAGATGACGATCTGGGAGGAAGCAGCAGGTATGTGAAATAACTTCTGGTAGCTTACTCACCAATTTTGTCAATTATAACGACCATATGCGGCCTCCCGTGGTGAGCTTTTCCACTCTATATTGGAATCACTGACATCACCAAAGGAAGTCCGTTGTTGAAACCGGGCGAGCGCCATTTGCATCCTCTATTTACTGAGATTGATTAGCACGGCAACTGTACATCAAGTATATATACGTCAGTGCATTGCAACGCTTGAGTGCCAGACTGGATTTCAACGGGCTCTATGACAAATTCACTTGGATTCCAGTTACCGATAGGACATTTAATGTTAATGTTTGTCGATGTCACCCTCGATCGCCCTACTATTACTCTTGCAGGAGAGGTGGCTGACTGGGATAAGGTGTTTTTGTATTTGCACAACGGAACGCTACGTTCTTTCACGAATTCTCGCGAAAGAGTCGCCATGGTCAACCATTTCGGAGTGCATCGTTCTCGAGTGTTGAAGCTTCGCCAGAGACTGTGATCATCTCACGCCTGAAATGTTTAATGTCCATAGCTATTATGATCTATCTGCAGCGTGAGTCCTGCATAATGGGATGCATAATCAAGTGCTACACAGAGATGATGGATGCGAGCCAAATTCGGGTAACCGCACAGCCACCCGTTCCGTTCTAGCCAACACAACGTCGTCCCAATGGTGTCCGCCCATACCGCGTCCCAGGAAGAGCTCAAAGCCGCAAAAGTGCCAGTCGCGTGGAGAGACCAGTGTTCCGCGTGTGTATTCTTTCGCAGGCATTGATTGGGAACTGACTACCACTAGGTTGCTGATACCTTTGAACGTGTGCCGGAGAAAGAACTATTATCTTCCCTGGGAATGCGAGAATGAGCGACACGGCTATGAAAAGTGAGTCGAATCTATTTGTCTTCTTTACAGAGCATTGACCACTCTGCGGCAGGTGCCAATACGACGAGTAAGTGAATCGTGTTTGCGGGAGCTGGCTGTCACTTGACGTTCCTGAAGCATGATGCGTCGAATGAAGAAGATGTCAAAGCTAAAAGCCCAGCAAGCAGAGGAACTCGCGGAATAGAATTGTGGCTGGCATCATACCCGACATCTTGTATAGACTTATTCCGCTCGGGCTATTATGAATTTAGTGAAACGTATTCGTGAGTGGTGGGCTACTAATGCAACTACATGAGTGGTAAGTAGAGTATTCTAATGGGCTTGGTGGGATGTGGCTGTCGTGAATCAAACTGTAGCACCCTTTTCCTCCTGCCATTCTCCAATCTCTTTTTTGACCCTCTCCACCACGTCTTCGGGTGTACTACTCTGCCCAAATGCCTCCACGAATTTGCCGTCCGGATCCATCAAGTAGATATATATTGAATGATCAACCAGGTAGTCACCATTGGGGTCTGCGTTGGGTGGAGTGGAGAAATACACCCGGTATGCTTTGCACACGGATTTGGTGGAGGCGTAATCGCCTGTAAGCCCAACTATCCGAGGATGGAAGTCGGCGAGATACTTTTTCATCTGGGCGGTGCTGTCACGGGCTGGGTCTACAGAGATGAAGACCGGTCGGAAAATCTGCCCGTATTCCGATTCTGAGGCCGACATGGATTAGCCCAATGCATTGCAGAAACTGGACGACGGACCCAAGGACTGGAGGAACGCCCCAGCTTTGTCGAGCTCAGCAGGGCATATATCAGGGCAATTGG
Organism: Tylopilus orsonianus; assembly: GCA_038089095.1. NCBI lineage: Eukaryota > Fungi > Basidiomycota > Agaricomycetes > Boletales > Boletaceae > Tylopilus > Tylopilus orsonianus. Next base: position 21,423 of record JBBPKE010000155.1, on the reverse strand, counting down.
TGAATCCAAAGTAGACAAAACTCCACTTTCCCAAGAGATCCTGTTCGGAGAAGGGTTTGCCTTCGTGTGTCATGAGCGCGAATGGGCCGCCAACATGGGGTCGTCCGACTGAACGAGACTCGAGCTCCTTCTCTATCAAGAGATGGATGAAGTTCATTGGCGTGAATGTGAATTGCATATGGAGACATACCTTTTTTCTCCTTCATCCTTTGTTTCTCATATTGGAAGTAATAAAACAAACTAATCCCGGTAACCACGAACAATGCGGCGGCGGTCGGCGTGAATACCTGCAACACCACATCAAAGGTCGTTTCTATGGGCTTGTTGTGGAGGACGAGACACGTACTCCGACGGTGGCCCTGTCCCGGGCTCCTGCTGGAGTCGTCTGGCGAAGTTGAGCGTACCTCCTACACGCCGGTGCAGGAAGCCTGTTCGGCACCCTCAGCGACAGTGAAGCCGTCTGTGATGTCCATAGCCGTGTTCGCGTAACGGAAGAGATGAACCTGGACATTCGGAAACAAGCAAAGTCGCGTCCACCAGGGAATTTGTCTCAGACCACAACTACTTGATACTCGTCTTGTGACAGTCCAGCGCCTCACAACCTCCCTGGTACTTTGTATATTCAAGTGATAAATCTTGGGACGATCGATTCATTCACCTCGTCGAATGGGCACGATTCGGCCTGTTTTCTAGTCGCCTATGGTCGCTTCGTGTGTTGGCTCCAGGGCCAGGATCCGTGGCCAAGTTCACGACGTGATGTGGGCGCAACACAGGAAATGCTGGTTCAGAATTTTGGAGCGTTGGCCCTCCAAAAATTTCCGCAATTCCTGGAGGCGAGATAATACCACGCGGAAATGAACCTGATCCCAGGCGCACGCATACCATATATGTCGCAAAGCACTCCAATGTCCCGCCTCCATGATGGCAAGCTGGTGGCCATGTGGCGCACCCTTGAAACCAATCACTCCCCGTGCTACTGGTGCCGCTGACCTTGTTTGGTATCGAGCCATCAGCAACCATGGACTGAGATATATAACATTCGGGGTGGATGATATGTGACCACTCACAACTTATCCTACAGGGATGCCTCCATACTTTTCTATCCTGTTTCTGACAATTCTTCTGTCTTTCCTACGCTTCACGGCTGCCAAAAGTCTGGCAGCGAGGGAAACGGAGAAACCACCTCGAACTACCTTTGATTCTGACATACGTGATGTCTGTGCTTGGATATACGGTGATGCATCCTCCTGCTCCGAAGATGAATGGGCTGAATTCGTATGTGCGTACGCTACAATGCACTCTGGCACACACGTCTGATGATCATATCTAGCTTTGTTCGATCTACCGAGTACCGCAGAAGAAACTCAAGGTATGTTAGTATCGTGGTTCTCAGGATGGTAAATCAAATCTCGTCGCTGCAGAAGCGTCGTTGGCCTCGACTCTCCTTGGCATCCTCTCTACAGAGAATGGGGACAGAGTTCAAAGCAAAGTTCAGTCGTCAGTTTCCTCAGAGAGTAGGCCCGAACTACAACGAAGCCTCGAGTCTTTCTTTTCGGAGGAAACTGAAAAAATCACCGAGTGCTTTGAGACCGTGATCAAGAACACCGCCGCCTTGGGAATGGCGCTTCAAGATATTCTCGGATTCGCATATTCCGATAGCATCCCCTCCAGCAACGCTTCGCTTGCTCCACTCTTAAAACAGATTGTAAAGCTTGTTGCGATCGCGAGTGACGACTTTGTAGCAAACTTTCCTCTACCTGCAACGGCTCCAGGCCACGCAAACCGGGTGAAGCACATGTCTGAGGCTCTCGGGCATCTTCAGTGGCTTGTTATCCGTTTCGCGAGGAACTATAACGTTGAGCCGAAAGCAGCCGAGCGGTATCTGGCTCTTGCCAACCCTGTCTTCCGTGACGTGGGGGTTTTCATTGGTAAGTGTGATCCATTATATGACGTTGCGGTGTCATCAAGCTCGTCGTTTTGACCCGGCATACCTTGCAGGCGACATTGTTGAGCTCTATCCCGCGGCCATTGAAGCTCTCGTTCTCAACCTCAGCGCCATTTTATTGCCTGAAGCGGTATTTCTGCGGTCGTTGTTGATCCTATATTGTTTCGGGCCGTATGTGCTTGGAAAAGGTGAGTCTGGTCGGTCTGTGAAGACAGTCGCGTTGACTCGGTTCCCACCTCTTCAGATGCAGTTAGCGGGTGGTTGCTACAGCACGTCTCCGACACTTTCAAGGTCTGGAAGCCATGAAGTCTGCTGGGAATCTAGAACGATCATTATTCAACAAATGGAGCTTCGTACGAAACGTCTTTGAACCATGGCGGGACTGCAATCTCGGGGTTTATGAAGATGATGCGTTCTTTCGGAATGCAAAGTATCGGCAACTACTACGGCCGATCCTACGTTGTTTGTCCAGACTGAGAGACAGTAGCAAGTTTTGGACATGAGCATGTCTAGCATAGGATGTGGAGCGAGGGGAACGTATGGATTGTCTCCGGGAAGCATAGATAATAATGAACAGCCTAGCCCAGCCAGCCTTAATCGTGGCAAGCCAATATGACCGCGTGTCTTCGCGCCCGTGAACTCACACCGCGTGTAAGCGGCCCATCTGGCGTTGTGCTTTAAGGGCTGCCGTGGGAGGTATATAAGTGGATGTATGGTCGTTCTCTGCTTGTGCGGATGTAAGCACGCATACACCGTCCGCGGTACGGCTGAATGCTAACCATTCGATATTTTTGCCTTTTGCTGTAACGGTCATCAGGACACGAAGAGGGGCAAGCATACGTCCGAGGTCAAGCCCTGACCCCGTTCTACGACTCTTCGCAAGTCTTGTAAGGTGCCACAAGATGGAACAAGATGTCATCGAGCGCCATCTCGCTCGTCAAAACATTTTTTTCGTGACATGACAGTTCACACTGGTGAGTGGACCCTATGACGATGTTGTGGTGTAATTAAACCCGACGTTCTTTTTGGGTGGTATTATTTTGTTTTGGGACCTATATGCTTGAGAAGAGTGAGCCTAATCAGCTGACGAGCGGGAGCGCTAATAGGACAGATCCCAATAGCGAATGGTTTTTCAAGCAGTCTTTGAAAATTTCTCGTGAAGTAACAGAGTTCCACCTCGAAAATAAAGGACAGTGACGGTGTCGTACTTCACAAGTACTTGGTTTCCCTGCATATGCAGGATATAAAAACATTAAAATCGTATCGCAGTATGAAAAACAGATATCCTTGACTCGAGTTAGAATCAACCTGACGCGTAGAATGAACGCCGGCCGCAGATTCATCGCAACGTCATCATTCACAGTACCTAAAGTGGACAAGCTTCAGAACCAGGCTAGAAAATGCTCCGGATGCGAGCACACTTACCGTCTCTCGCCAAAGTCGCCGAGACCAGGTATGATATATGCTTTCTCGTTGAGACCTTTGTCAATCCAACCAGTGATCTTACCGTCTCTCGTAAAAACTTGAGCTCACACGGAGAAAGGAGGGATCATACCACGCGGGTCGCAGGGAACTTGGTGCAAAATGCCTTCAAACCTTCCGGAGCCGCGATCTCGGAGAATGTCAGCAAATCTAAAACGCTTTCGAAGAAAGGCAGATACCAAGTTTATAAAGATGATGCGTTCTTCTGGAACACCATGTTCTTTCAGAATTTCAACAGCCTTGATGGCTGATCCTCCAGTCGCTAACATAAAGTGAGATAGATGAAAGTAGTCCCCGACGTGAACCCACCTAGCATAGGGTCTAGAAGGAGAACGTAACGCGACGCAATATCCTCGGGAAGCTAAAATGAGAGCTGTATTTGAGGGGACATGTATTGACAATCGGAAACAGCCGCACTTTGGAGTAGAACAACTTGGGGAGTGCGGTTTCTTCGTCCTAATCTAGTGGTGTGAGCGCATTCCAAGACAAAATGGCTTAGTGATACCCTCTGAATAAGAATCTTTCCAATGCGGACACTCCTACACACTTCGCGCAAGCCCGCCTCCATAGCCTAACAAGGACGCGGAATGAGATAGGGGGAAGTCGTGACGAATGGTTCCTCAGCCTACCTCTCCGGCACGCAGTATGGAAACGCCACATATCTTTCCTTCAAATCCTACCCCTTCATATTTGGATCCCTACATGTCCCACGACCGGCAGTTCATCCGCAAGGACGCGGATCTCCAAAATTAGAGTGCGATCCTGGCCAAGTGATATCGAGACAAGTTCACGTACGGTGGGCGTCTCTATCGTCTTTGGTACGACTGGCAGATGATTCAGGCCTTCTTCCACGAGGAGCCGGATGATTCGATCGGAATAGAAGAGGAAGTCTCCGCGACTGGTCGTTCGGTCTCGGATGATGGTGTAGAGTGCTTCGAGCTGAGCGGTCTGTGGGAGCGTGAACACAGACGGAGGGAGAGCGGCCTGAGTCGTCTGCAGGGTCCCTGTCGTCGTCGCTGCCATCATCAAGGGTGGACGACAACGATCCGTTTCGGACCATCCCAATAGTCACGTGCTTCGCTGGGTTAATGGATCGCATTCATCTTTTTCTATTTTACATCATAGTAAGAACTGACTACAGCTGTCCATGATATCGTGCGAGATGTAAAGGTAATAAAGGACAACCAAGTCCGTACCACTTCAAATAGCCATGCTATGGCACACATCAAAGCCAGGTTTTGGCGCACTGGCGAATTCTCTTGAAGAAGGTAGAAAGTGGCGCTTTCCGTTTCTTTTCGTACGGATTCTCCGCAAACTCGGGGTCAACATACGTCTGGTGGCTACAAATAAATTTGAGCTCAAGTCGACATTGCTCCTAATAGGAGACTCACGGATCTGGCACAAATGCCGCTTCCCATGACAACCGAAAAGCGTCTGGAGGTGGGCAATACGGCTTATAGAACGTGTCCATTTTCAGGACAACTTGACGGATCAGTGGGAGCGGCAACCGTTCAGTAGGAACTGGATACAAGATACATTTGAGGAGGGTGTTCAGCTCTTCCGAGACGGGAGATATGTTGAGCAGATAGTCCTCATCGTCGATGAATGCTTTGAATTCCTTGTCCGAAAGGAGGGGTACTTTCCATGGGCAGTCTTGTCCCGTGACCATGACGAAGAGGATTATACCCAAAGCCCAAATGTCCGTCAGGCTCCCGTAGTAGGGAGTTCCCCTCCTGCACATCATGCATTCTCGAGGCCAGTCAGTTTCTAATTAGTATGTGTGCTGCGGTGATGGACTGACCGGGACTCATATACCGGCGCGTCCCGCATCCGCCATCGAGACAAACTTGGCGGTTGGTAGCCAATCCGAAATCACCAATCCGGATTCCCGTCCCGTCTGCGTTGCACATGATATTCTGGGGTTTGAGATCGCGATGGGAAACTCCCTTTCGGTGACACGCCGTGATACCATCTACGATCTCTATGAATGCCTTCTTGATGAGTGCATTATCCCCCAAATACACTCCAGAATCCCAGATTGTGGTCGACATGTCCGTCTCGCACAAGTCGAGCACAATGAAGTAGAATAAATCCTCTTCGTAAATGTCGCGCAAGGGCAGTATGTGCGAGCTCCCGGTCATCGTGTAATGGTTGACGATCTCTCCAGCGAGCTGAAACTTTCGTCTGGAAGATATGTTTGTTTTTGGCAAACATTTCACCGCGAAAGTTTTGGGCTTCCTGGAAGAGCTGCAAACAGCGCGGTATACGCAACCATTTGCCCCGGAACCGATGACATCTGTGAAAAGGTACGGACCGAGTCTGTAGCCGGTTAGATCAGGAAAACCTACTCTGCCCATCGCGAGTGTGGGTAGGGGGCGATGGGATCATGGGAGTACGATGCTAGGTGACACTTGCGAAGGCGCCCCTAAACCTGCCTCTAAAATACCGTACCATCATAATCAATTCGCCACCCTTCGTGGCGTGTGACGACTATGACCGAAACACTTCTTCGACGTCACTGGCCGTGACACGTGACGGCAATTGAAGTTTCGTCATAGTACCAGCAACCACGTGAGTGACGTAATGACAGCTGACATAATCAATGGTAGCTGTGAAACTCCGTAGCACGCCTACTAATTTCGAAGATTATATAGTTTTTTCTAAGTTTTGGTACGACAAAAAGTACGAAAGGACATGCGGACGACATACGCTGCACACATAAATAGACCATACCACTCCAAAGCTGAGCTCGTGTCACATACGAATCCCTTTCACAGCTACCTGTGCCCCAGCTGTCATATTCCAGCCACGACAGAACGGCGCATGGCCCACCGTGAGTCGGCTGGAAGACGTTGCCAAGAATCTCCCTTCGTTTGACAGGAATGGGTTATCGGCAGGCTTGTCGGGGCGAGATTCCAGGGCCTGAACGAGAGTAACCGAGAGTAAAATTCGCATGCGCGAAACCGAGATCCAGACTCGGAAGACGAACAAACACTACTGAGCGCTCCGGGAAGAGGAATGGGGTCGACGGATGTGACTTGCAGATTCCGGCCGCATTCAAAATGGGCGTGGAATCGCGAGTCCCATCCGGGAGATATCATGATAGGATAGGGTAGTGGTTGAGCAGCTCAGCAGTGCCGAGTTCAGGTGCCGAGTTCAGATCAGGGTGAGCTAGTTTGCAGTGTCGTCTGTTTGAATGTATGCGCAAATGTCGTCGAAGGAATGTTGAGTCCACACGTGTCCTTCGATCCCTTCCTCGTCAATTTTCTATCCGAGACAATACCGATACTACTGTCGAAATCGCGGTCAGAAGAATGACACGAGGGGTAAACAAAAGGCTACATACCGACTCCAATGGAGCGACAATAACTGATACGAAACTGGATCAAATGGTTGAATACATCAGTGCGCGCTGCATATGGAGAGAACATGCCTAATACGGGCCATGAGACAATCCGAATGCAAGACAGTGGCAATCCAAGAATCTTGAGTGTGCTGGATTAGACTTTTGCTGAACGGCTCACATCGGAACATACCATATACGAACGAAGAACCAAGAAAATACGTACAACGGAGACTGCAAACAAATACTACTGCTTATACTCGAGTGTCAGAGAGGTAAGCATGAGAGTAGGGGTGAAAATACGTACCTGGAACGTATGAAAAGACTGACAATAGTTGGAATTTGCTTGAAAGCGGAGCTCAGAATTGTGAGGGTCATCGATTGGTCTTGGACGCACCATAACTGCCTCTGGGGTCGGTATAATAAGTTGAGATACCTCAGAGGCTCGGTAAAAGCCCCAGAGGGAACCGCGGACCATACATGAACGAACGACTGTCCCTGTGGGTGCGGACATGTGCCTTGCATGATATCGAGAGAGGGGAAATAGGAGACCTGGTTGACATGGCTTGTATTCCTTTGATAAATCCTGGGGTGAGAAGTGGAGATGGCGTACGACACCGGTGAACGCCGACAACATCGAACGGTGGGGTGCTGGATATTGGTGGCGGAGTCGAGGAATAGATCGAACCTTCGTCAGAGATATCCCCATCGGATCCAGGACAGGAGGAAGCCGACTCTAGCGAGTTTCGTCCCGTGCTGTAGAGATCCCAGGGAGGTCTGAGGGGTGGAACGGTTGCTTCTTCCTCTCTGTCGCTGTCGTCGTGCTCGGATTGGCCACTACTGAGTGGTGGGGTGCTGGATGTCGGCGGGGGAGGCGAGGGGTAGATCGGACCCTCGTCAGAGATATCCCCATTGAATTCAGGATCGGGGGAAACTGACTCTAGCGAGTTTCGTCCTGTGCTTGAAAGATCCCAAGGAGGTCTGAACCGTGGAACAGCTGCTTCTTCCTCTTTGTCCCTGTCTCCATGCTCGGATTGGTCACCAGCGAGTGGTAGGGTACTGGATGCCGGCGGCCGAGTCGATGAATAGATCAGACCCTCGTCAGAGATATCCCCATCAGATTCAGGGCCAGAAGAAGCCGACTCCAGTAAATTTCGTCCCGTGCCATGGGGACCCCAGGGTGGTCTGAGGCGTGGGATGCCGTCGCTCGCTTCTTCCTCTTTGTCACTGTCGCCGTACTCGGATTGGTCTTCATACTCGGATTGGTCGCCACAGCACTCAGAGTCACTGTACATTGAGTTGCTGTCGTCGGAATGGCTGTCCTCTGAAAGGACTCGAAGATTGCAGTCGAGGTTAGGGTCCCGGAGTTCGGAAAGGAGCTTCCGCATAAGGTCTAGGCCTTCGTGAGGTTCTCCTAGAGGATCGCCGTCACTCGAGGTGAGATGCGAGTCGTCGGGGTTCTCGAAAACATCGTCGTCACAGCCCAAATTCGTTGGCTTGTCATCCACGAACTGAGGGTACTCCAGTGGTCGGCAGGACGGGAGCAGGTCTACCTCGTCGAATGAGGAGACGTCAAGTAACCCACTTTGGAATGAAACAGCAGGCACCAAGCTATGTCCCTCTTCCGGAATCGTGTCCTTGAGACCACGTCCAGAGAATGACGTGTCAGCCATTTCCTGTAGAGTATCAAAGGACACTGCTGGAGGGGTCATCATAATCCAATCACAAGCGGAAGAGTAGTGATGTATCTGGAATTCTGAGTAGCCAGACGAATCATCTTCAAGCTCACGTATCGTGGAAAGTAATATGCCTCGACAAACGGTCGCGCCGGTGGTCTCCCCGTCACAGGGTGGAAGGTCTTCAGACCTGGACCTTGGAAGGCGCCACGGAGGTGCGAAGGATGTAACGCCTGCCCCATCCTTTTCGTCATTGACGCCATTGTCAAACTCGTTTCCTTGGCAGTAGCTGTCGCCGGAAAGGGCTCGAAGAGCGCAGTCCAAGTTCAAATTGTAAAGTTCGGCTGGGAGTCTCCGCGTTAGATCTAGGCCCTCGTGAGGTGCTTCAGGGGTGCCACCGTCGCTCGAAACTGTAGGAAAGACCTCACTGCTACCGTAGCCACAAATATCGCCGTCCGAAGTCAGTTCATCATACGGGGGCTCAAAGCACTCCGGGGGTTTGCAAGATAAGGCCGTGTCCGTGAACTCTGAGATATCACCTAATCCGGTCCGAAAAGAGACGGTGGGTATCAAGCTGTGACAATCTTCTGGAATCGTGTCCTGGGGAAAACGAGCGAAATATTCCATGTCGGCCATATTGTGCCATCGATCGCAAAAGGGCGGAGTTGCCAGAGTTGCCACGATATTATAGTAGGCTGAAGAATAATAATCCAACCCGTGATCAGGACCGAAGTCGTCAGGCAGATTATCTTCAGATTGTCCTGGAACAGAAAGAAATGGGCCCAGGCGAACTGTCGTGCCGATGATCCCACTGGAAAAATTGACGTTGATCGGTGGGCTTGCATCGCAAGGAAATAGAGCCGAGTCGAACACTGTAAACTCGTCTGTTCTGTCTTCCACACAGATTGTGGGAACAGAAACCATGGCAGAACAACGTGCGCCAGTCGGAGGGGTCTTCACGATACCATCGTAAGCTGAAGAGTAGTCATCCAGCTCGAAGTCGGAGTCCTCAGTCAAATCCTCTTCAACCCCACACCCAATGGAAAGGAATGCGCCCGGACGAATTGTTCCACAGACAGTCTCGCTGGAGAATGTAACGTTGGTCCGCGAGTTCATATCGTAGATCGAAAGCTCTTCAGCTCCGGCCTCTGAGACCTGATTCAACGTCTCGTGCTTATTCACGATCGAGTTCATACCAAGCGGTTTCGGCTCAACCACGGGAATCTCGTTTGCTTCATTTTCCCCACAAATCGCCGGAGTGGAAAGTGTCGCAGGGTGACGCTGAAAAGCCAGGGGCGTCGTCACAACGCCATCGTAAGCCAAAGAGTAATCATCCAATTCAGGACTAGAGTATGAACCATCAGAAAGACCAATTTCGAGGTCTCCTGGAATGGCAAGGAAGGGTCCGGGACGAATTGTTACACCGATGACCTCGCTGACGAAATTGACCTTTGTCAACGAGCTCGTATCGTAGGGCGGAAGCTCTTTGACTCTGGGCACGGTGCCTCGGTCCAGTTTCTCTCGCATACCCGTGGGATCGTCCCCGTCCCCACCTCCGTCTTCGCCGTCCATGTCTAGGAACGAGTACATGCCAAAGGGTCTTGGCTGAGACATCGGAGCACAGTTTGCCTCGTCTTCCACGTAGATAGCTGGAGCGGAAGGTGTCGCAGGATGACTTTCGACGAGCTTAAGACAGCGATTAGAGTAGCGCAGAGATGCACTCAATTCACCTACATTCCAGAATGTGGGATGGAAGAACTTGGCGTAGACCGTACTGACGTGCTGCTAAAGTTACGTCAACTTTGTCAAAGTAAGTTAGGTATCCAACTCACCTTAGGACCAACCTCGAGGCTAGTAGAGCAGCTGGTTGTGGCTGCGGTGGAGGTCGTGTTCGAACCGTGGTGAAGCATAGCCGATAAGGAGCCAGTCAAGGAGTTCCAGGTTCTGCTCCTCCAAGCACCGTTGACAGCCTTTCGTCCATGATAGAGGTAACCCATAACCGCGACAACGGCGACCGCAGCGAACAAGAGACCACCTGTCGCAAAGAGATGCGGTTGCATTACTGAAGCGGAAAGCTCAGCTGAGCCTGGGTCGGGAATAACGGAAGGAGTGGCAAAAGAGAGCATTAAAGTAGTAGCGACGGAAGGAACGGGAGGCATGATCGTTCAACTGCAAGTGAGCTGAAGGGCAGAAGACAAAAGGAGGATGGTTTATATAACCCTTGCATGTCAGCCTTGGTTTAGATCGAACTGGCCTTGGGGGACACACTGTCAGCTTCTTGCACGAGAATGAAACTGGGGCTGACAAGATGCATTTGTGATGCGGCTAGAAGCACGCCGTGATTATACTTATCAGGATGAGAGATAGCTAGCACCATACTTGCAGGAGGATGCCAAAGTTAGAGGGGTGGAACCGTTCAAAGGGCAACGTTTTCCTCGATATGACACAGACGAGATAACCTACAGCCCATTTCGTGGGCCCTTCCGAGTCATAATATTGAGCACGGGATTTTTATTGTCCGCAAAGCTTAGGGATGTGCGCACAGTAACCACAGGGAGAAAACCTGTTAGCCCGTATCGATCTTGGCAAGTATAACATGCTCACCATCTTCAAGTATCTCTTCGTTTTCCTGGGCAGGCGTGGTGAGGTTATTGTCACATGTATTCATAGGGCTTAGGGGGATAGACGACGGCTTCCCGTTTGTTTTATCTTCGAAGTCATAGACTTACTCACGAAAACCAGGACTCGGAGCGCTTCAGTCCAGGACCCCATCTTACAAAAAAAAACGCTGTGTTCTTCGGGAGAAACCTTGGGTAAGAGTTGGACACGGGCAATGGGTTTGGAGATCCTATCGACCCACCGATATGATCAGACATGGAATACAGAGAGCCTGCCAGCTTAGGTCTTCAACAGAAAGACTTTCGGGCTACGGTATATACTGTCCAGGCTATGCGACTTCAAGTTGAGCAAGCCGGGACTCGAGCCGCGCTACGCGTACCTTATCCACCCTGCCAAGGTGACTAAGGGTGGAAGATGGTGTTACCAGGCTATAGTATTGTTCATGTCCGACGTATGTTTGTACCCCCAAATATCATTTTATTCGCATCTCCATTGTTCAACGTTAAATTTTCAATACTTCAATCTTCAACAACATTTGGGGTCAGCATTGCGCGATGGGCTGGGCCGAGTCCGGTGTTCATCTTTTCTGACATTGGCAGTCAATTTTGACAATCCAAGTCTTCGTCAAAACTGATATCTTGCCCCGAGACCATGATTAGGGCTGCCTGGTACACTCAACACCTTCCCCTCCAGATTTCCTGCTGCATATTGTAGACCCCGCACAGCCCCACTAGAACTTAGGGTCTGAAGCATTACCTCGGACTAGATTTCCACAACTCGTCTTTCTCGGATACCCCGCCTCCATGTGCCGTACACCCACCCTGTCCTAATACCAGGCAGGCAATGTTCTCCAGGACCTCTGGGCTGGCAAAGCACTAGGAGGCGTTTAATACGACGAAGGATCTGACTCTGCGTTCCAATATGCGAAACCAAATTCGACGCCTTGACTCAGACATCGCTGACAGATGCTCGGCGCTCCCGAAGAACTCGATGGTTCAGATTTCGACGCCATACTAGACTTGGAGCTTATAATCAAGGAGTTTCCAGCTGCTTGATTCACCATACCCAATTCGGCGTACACCCCAGCTCGTATATTGATCAATCCACGCTGCATGACGGCGTACGACGGCGTAAGTTACATTCGATTGATATTAGACCCTTCTTGCACCAGCGACTCCAATGCACCACGGGGCAACGCGACCAACATGCTTGACGATTGGGATAGTGCTCTGGGAAGCTTTGTCTGTCAGGAACAGCGGTTCGTTCGCTTTCGCTGTCCCACCTGCCCTTGGGTATCCCGACCGAACTGTCATTCCGGCTGTAGGGTCACAGCAAAAGTGCAAAGTTCGGTCCGCTTTTCCATCTATGATGACTAGCTACCAAGACCGTCTAGGAGGCATGTAGATCACAATGCGACTATGTGATAGATCTCATCATTACTGCACTCGTCGCTTCGTGTTAAACCCTTTCAAGGCCGCTGACCAGCCCGCTTATGTCAGACAAGTGGCATGACGGCCAGATATACACTCTGGGAGGTGAACGTTTGAACGCTTTCCTCTGGTCCGTCCCGTCTACCTCAGACTCGGAAACAATCGTCAAGCCTGGAGATCACCCTGTCTACTTCTCATAATCTTCGCTCCTCCAACGTTTAATGTTAATGCATATCTGTTGTTCTTCTCCACGGCGGGTGTGTATTGTCAACTTGTGTCCGCAATCCAGCCCGGCTGCGTCATCACTCGAGAAGCAGCTGATCGATGTGACTAACATCCAGAACTATCATTGCATCCCTCATCGCTGATGCTTCTGTTTCTCGGATGCCTAGCAGAGCAAGACGAGTCAGTTTCGGGACTGCATCGCGGCGGTCATCTTTGCGAGTCGCCGCTGCACGATCGGCTGCACCAATTGGACGCTTAGATGGCAAATCCGTATACAAACAGAGAGCGTGCCCGGCAGACGGACACCTCGGACTTCCTGCCGCGAAGATGGCCTTTGAGCGATGTGCATCCGGATGGAATATACGCAACTGTGCGGGTCTTTGAGTGTGTTATTGATCAAATGCATTGTTTGGCCATAGGACAGATACTCGATGGTCCTGCTGCACTGCTTTGTTTTACAGTAAACCTTTGTGTCTCGGCGGAATGAGGGCATCGTCCAACCAGCAGACAGTACGAATAAGATAAGTAGGCCATTCATCAATTACTGCGCATTCAGGACGCTACAGACATTCCTTGTTGCATAAAACAGACCAATTATATATGGTTTCTCACTCCAATTAGGAGGGGTCCGGTATAATCGGACGAACGGGAGGTTGTTTCTCCATGTAGGCGACATCCTTGATTAAAAACATATAGTCACTGCCGTCGCCCTGTGAAAAACCGTCAGAAGAATGCGTCACGCGACAAGTATCATTGACAAACAATTGCGCTAATAGGAAACCCACGCTCGAACGGAACAATGCTCTCCAAATACTTGATATGCTCAGGAGTGAGTACGATCCCGAGCGCTTCGAGATTGGCCTCCAGGTGTTCCACTTTGCGACCACCTACGATCGGGAACACATACGGAGTCTTTTGCATTAAGTACGCAATCGCCACAGCAGTGAGATGTTTGGCACCAAGCTCTTTCGCAACCTTGTCCAATGCTCTGCTCATGGTCTTCTCTGTCTCGTTCCGCTGCCACTCAGGAGTCACAAAAGTACGACCCTTCTTGCCTGACTGAGCGCGTTTCTCTTCTTCCTCGTCGCTACGCAGTTTACCACCTGCGAACACACCCCACGGGGCTAAAGCCATCCCTATGCGAGTCCATTAATAGTCATGTACCACCTCGAAGCTCACAAACGCACCATGAGCTTTGCACATCGGGATGATGTCTCGCTCAAAGGAGCGCTCCAAAACATTCCATTCACCTTGATAGACCACGAACGGAGTCTTGCCGTGATCACGAGCATACTGGTTCGCCTGAGACACCACCCATGCAGGGGTATCAGAGATACCCTAAGTAGTTAATCGATGTGAGAAACGAGAGATGTCAAGGACGCTTCCGAACGCACCAAATAGAGTACCTTTCCCTGCTGAACGACCGTATGGAGGCCATTCATGATTTCCTCGATGGAAGTCTCCCAGTCCCACCAGTGGACATAAAGAATATCGATGTAAGTCGTTCTCAGCTTTTTCAAGCTTGCCTCGACGCTGATATGCATCGACTTTATGTTGTTTCCCGTATAGAGAACCTTCTGTTTGACGCCGACCTCCCCACGCATATAATTCGCTGAGTACTTTGCAGAATTGCGATTGAATGAGTACAACGGCGGACCGGACCAACGGAGTTACTGACCTTGGTTGCAATGATGAGCTGGTCTCTGATTCCACGCTTTTCGGCCCATTCTCCGATAAATTCTTCCGACGTTTGATCTTGGCTACAATATGACCATGACTATAGCTGAGGAACCTGATGTCTGTGAGACACTCACTAGTGATTTGCAGTGTCGATGAAGTTTCCACCCGCCTCGTAAAATGCATCTAATAATTTGAACGGTGACTCCTTGTCCATGTTCCCCAGGTGCTTCCATTTGTCCCCGATGCTCATGGCGCCAAGCTGGAGTGGAGAGACGTGGATGGAGGCATTAGGCGACAACGCACGGTATCGTGCAAGACGTGAGGCAGGTTTGGTGACTGGTTTGAAGAACGACATTGCGCGGTTCCTTCGAGTATGTGAGTACAGATAATGGTGAGTCTGCAGATGGGTCGAGTCTGCAAGCACTGCGCTCACCCATATATCTTTATACTGCATCGGCCAGCCTGAGTCTCGTCATGACTATTATCATATCCCTGAAAGACGCGTCATGTGTGTGGTATGAAAATGTCCGGCAGGAGTATTGTACGCACAACGGCGTCTGACTCTTACTGTGTTGACGAGTCTGTAGCTCATTAGCAACCGATAGCAAAGGTCTCGCCGAAGTGGATATCCCATCTCGCTTAATTTTTGTGCTCCGCTGGAGTGAAATGTCTGACCAAGTTAGACGCATGGATAGAGACATGAAACACCCCTGACTTGCCTCTGACAATTCGATCGGCGAGAAGCTGCATCATGGGCAGAGTTCGGAGCAAATTTGTCGGGCTTCATAATGCAGTACCAGTACCACAAAAAATGATTATTGAGTCTGGCAGGGGCTACTTGAGTTGATCGATCAGCACCGTTTCGAAACAGGCCAGATTATCATTGAATATACCGAAATTTTACGCAGCTAGCCACAATAATGTGCGGCTAACCTTGGATGCTCAGCAGCTTGCAAGGCAATCGAGGTTGCAGTCTGCAGGGAACTCTCTTGTGCGACAATAATCCGTGGCTAATGACTCGCCAAACTTTGAAGACACGTCACTGGTAGTTGTTTCAGAATATGAGACACATGAAGATTTACCAATCACGTAATAGCGATTTGCAGTCTGGCCTGGGGGCCGCGCAATACAATTTGCAAAAGGGAATCAAATGGATGTTGGATAAGCAAAATTTCAACAAAACGACCCCCCACAACTAACCTAGGCTCCAGACGAGAGCCAGTCCACTCACTGAATCTGTGATAGGCGCAGACTTCTACCCACCCGCCGGTTCGAGTTTGAGGGCGATTTGATCCGGAGCATGGTGGGTAATGGACACATTCGAGTGGCTAGACACGAGTTCAAAAACCCTCCAAACCCTTACCGACGACTGGCAGTAGAAAACCATCGTCAGCCTATGTACCCACAGGTGGTTGGATGGGCTAAATAAAGAAGATTGAAGTTGCTACGTCGAACATAGGGTTACTTGACACTGTACACTTTACTATAAGTTGGCATTTTCGGCACTGGCACTCACATGATAGAGTCCGGGTCCTATTATGTATAACACAATCTCTAGAGGGCCACTTTCTTTCGGCAGGCTTTTCCTTTCATCCACAGCGCGTTTTACGTGCAATTTTGCTTCCCATTCGTGGCCAGTATTGCAGAGTCCTTGCTCCGAACCCAGGCGAACGATACCCTCCAAGGCACCTTATATTCGTACTGGTTCGTGTCAATACGACAACGGTGGCTCCATATCCGCCATCAAAGAACTGATGCTCTAGAAATGTGTCTCTTTCTCGCAATTCTGAGAAGTTATATGAGCAATGTAGCGCGTACTACTTTTCAACGTGTTGAGTGAAACGTATTCCTTTCCAATAGTGGATTCTCACACTCAGAGTCGGATATGGCGGATGTACCTAATGCGCGCCTGACCCTGTACTGCGACAACTTGGTGGATAGACATCGTTTTTTTTATATATCCAGCTTCTAGCTTTCAAGTCTTGAATGTGCCACTTCCCAGTAAGTAATGACTTGGTTATTGTATAGAACCTGTTATGACGGCGGCAGGAGTCCAAATGATCGTCAACCTCGCTCCACATGTATCGGGAAGTTCACGCCGCTTTTCTGCCCCGTCACCCGCATTAAGTCGCTACCTTCAAAGCGACAAAACTATGGGACCAGAATGCTGTCAACCACACTGGGTGGCTAACACAACACAAACAAGCTATATAGTCAGAGATCGTCATCTGGTCTGGATTTTATTTCCTCCATCAATCATGTCAATGCTTAAAGACGCTCGTTCAGACGATACACTCCTTAATGGTTCTTTTGACCTCTCTCGATATTCCATCTTCAAGACAACGCATGCAAAGTCGTTCACCGTACGCCTCATCGTGTCAATAATCCCACTGTAACCTAATTGATTTAATAAGATGCCATCCGAGCTGTTGCAAAATAGTTATGGACGATCCCTGTTTACGGCTTACGGTCACGGATCGCCCTCCAAAGTGCAGAAATGTCAGCGTTCAAGGAACGTCTCAGAACCGCAGCTCATATCCTCAACTAACTACGTGAGAGAGTCTTGGTTCACCAACTTTTCGTCCACGCGCACCGTTGGCGGCGATGTTGCTGGCCCCCCCGGTCTAGACCATATTCGTACAGCCATTCGTGTCAACGGAGGCACCACTCCTATTTGCGATTTTCCGGGTGCTCCTTTACCGCGTCGTATGGATGACAGCCAGTTGACACCGCGCACGTTTTGTGAATCTGAAGACTCTTGTACCACGCCCAGAGGTGTTGAACTAGGTGATCACAAGAGCGAGGACTCATTATATAGTATGGATTCTGCCGACCAGGACGCGCATCCTCTTCTGCTTTCGAGGCCCATAATTCCTCAGATAAAGCTCGAACGCAAGGCCACTGTTAAGAAGCTCAACAGTGACGCTCCACCAGGCGACTTGCAGAACCAAGCTTATCTTTCCCCTCGCATCCCAGATCTTCGGTCACCGGCGAGGATGTCTTCCCGTCGTTACGGTCGCATTCTCTCGCCTTTGACTGGGAGTGATGATCACGGTACAACCTTCTTCCAGGTGTCCTGGCAATTCGAATCTGCCAGCTGGCAAGATGGCGCTGCAAATTGTAACCCTGAGCTGGCACGGATTCGCTTCGCATCTGAACCCACGTTGCACTCTCCATACACGTCGGATGAAGAAGAACCTTTTTTGATGAAAGGGACCGACGATTCACTTCATTCTGACGTCCTGTTATCTCTGATCGAAGAAGTGGACTTATCTTCTGGATCGTATATCGATATACCGGAATCAGGCATCGGGTCTGTCAGGTGGAAGCAAGTCCTCTCTACGCATTCGAGACGCGGCCATAAACGGTCTTCTTTAAGCTACTCGAGATCTTTCAGCAGCATTGTTCACGCTGTTGCTGATGGGTGTGCTTCCCTCGACGCCCTCCTTCGCAGACCCAAGGCCAAATCTAGGCCCGCGATGAAATCCGAACCCGATGAAGGTACCCCACACACGCACGACACGATATTCAAGTGGGCACCCAAGCAAGGGCAGATCATCATCAAGGTGTTTGTTCCTTCGACGGACGACATCTGGATGTTCCGTGTGCGGCAGGACATTGACCTCACTGAGTTTACATCAAGGGTGGTTCGCAAGCTTGGCTTTCCTGTTTTATTCAGCGGGAGCCTTTGGGACGAACCCAAGTACTACTTTATGTCGGACGATCGATTCAAGTCGTGGGTCAAGGGGAGGATTAGATTCGGACGGAATCTACCAATTGTTGCACACGTCCCCTCGTCCCTGCCGTTGGTGAGGCTAAGCGTGGATGGAGATTGTGAAGTTTGGTGTTATGCATAGTGGAGTAAGCTGGTCACATTTATAATGATTATCACTCAGTAGCTTGGATGGTCGTGCCAGTGTAGCCTTGTGTCCAACATATACTATGGTGTCGCGGATCTCCGAGCAGAGCTGAAAATTATATCATGTACTGGTCTTTCATGTTTGGGAACCTATACTTGGTTTGATAGGTCCGAGGCCTCCCGAGGACATCTCTGCGCTGCCACAGTGTGTACTCGCCAGTGTGGAGGAAGACTCCGTCCACATCGGATTAAATGCCACTGAGTAACGCGGGATTGCCAGCATTCTTGCCGCAGATTCGGAGATAAGAAGCCTTCCCCTAAGCGTTCTTAGGTTTCGCTCCACCCGCCTCCACTAACCAGCCCTACCGCGTGCATATTGTAAGCAGTAGACCGCCGCCCATAGCCGTTACGCCAAAAGGTAGAAATACTGAATGGCTACCGTTCAATGCTTGGTCAAAAACACTTCGATTTTGGTTCGGCTAAGTACATCTTGACTCAAGCTCGGAGATCACCAGAGTGTTATCTCAATTATATATTGCGGTAATGCTTCACAAACTTGAGTACACTACTAGTAGCACCATCTCGGAACGGACGAAGATCGTCCGAAGACCGTCCTTAGATTCCGCACAAGGTCCAAGCCACAGGTTACATAACTTTGCAGTCTTCTTGCGCGACATGTTCGCGTGAACCGTACCTCAGTGTAACACCAGAAACACAGCACCAGCCTCCCTGTTGAAGCTTTTTTGGATGGCTACACTCGACTCCATTGTCATAAAACATGAAGTGCGTAAGTCGCGGCGCATGACATACCTACGATCTTCTAGGACGATGACCGCACTCCGTACGGGACATGCGGCACATGATATGACTTTGCGCCTTCCCAGTGCGCCAACATTTCCTCGGACACGAGGAGGCTGGATCGCCTTTCGATTTCTACCACAAGACCGAGGATCTCAGGCATTACATAAAATGCGGAAATATCGCCTCGACTTCAGTGATTTGCCATGAGGCAGAAAACCGATCCGATGACCGGACTATTGTGGAGTCTATTAGTTGTTTGCCTCATACTATCACTTAAGACGAGGTTATACACACCAGGAGTTTATACACTCTGTCAAAACTCATTACGTTTCACTGTCCTTAGGTGTACATCGAAAATATCAGGTATGTACTTGTCCTACGAAGTTGAACGAGTCAATTATAAGCTGTTTTTGTCGAGATAGATATTGTAGTGTGACGCTAGGTGAAATCACGCTGTGACGAACTTGCCGCGCGCAGCCAAGGGGGAGCCTAGACTTGTCTACACAAGCCGAGCTCGTGCCGAACACCTCTTCATCACTGTCTTGCTGCTTCACTGCCACTGCCAAATACCATGGCTGTGATGTCGAGCTAAGCCTCCTATGCTGCGGGACCATCATTTGTGCAGGATTCACCCATATATCGCACGTTTGAGTCAGAGTCTTTCCCTCAACATTTTATTCTTCAATGAAACCTATTCAACCCCTTCTGGATGTCCATCGGGGATAATCCAGCCGTCCACTCAGGCTGGGTACTGTATATCAAGCTTATCCATTATAATGAGTACGTTCCTCGCTAGTTTAATAATGTACGTTCACGTTATGTTTTATGCTGATCATGACTCGTATCATACCATGCTACATGGATCTCAATGGATAATCCACTCACTAGCCATGCCGGGTGGGATTCAAATTCGGCAATACACAACACATGTGTGACATTCGGTGACTATGTAAACTTGTGGTGTGTATAACCTCATGATAGGTGATACTGTCATCCACTGGCACTTGAGCCACCACCAGCACTAGAGCCATTTTCCCAAAAGCAAGATAAATACATGCCAGGATCACATAACTACTTCTGACCAAAGTACCCATTGTTTATATGATGTATTTCAATGGGGTCAAAGTTCACTGTGTTGTCGAGAATATCTGATATGCTATGTTTTCTACTGTTTAAAAGAGTATATTCAATTTCCACACTTTGGACAAACTCGGATGTAAATTTTTTGGCCTACATAGGATAGGTTGACTATTGAGGATGATGTAGTCTGTATTTCTATGGCAGTGAATGGTGTATTTCACCCACCAGAGCGATGCCGGTCTGATCCTGTTCATCAAGTCACTATATCTAATCTTATGTAAATTACCCAAATTTAGACTGTACACGGAACCGAGGGTGCTCGGAGGAGAATAACAATGCATTTTGTCCATCAGAAAGCCTCTGAAAATATGCGAAATTGCGAGAGGAACGAGCGGAAACACTGAAAGAGTGGAAGGCAGCTAACTCGGAACGGCTGGAACGAATCAGAACACACACGGCCACTTACGAGGAAGAGTTGGAATCGTGGACGATAGAGTGTAACTTGGCTAAGGCTGAGGGGCGGGTACCACGTTGTAAGAAGCCGAAATGAGAAAGGCTTGAGCCATGCCTTCCCGAGCCAATGGTCGCTAACATAAACACTGGTGATGTTGGCGCGGATGCGAAGGGCGATGGATCCGATAGCGACGAGACCGATAGCGCTTCTTAGATAATAGTGGTATTCATGTAGGCTATTATGGCGCTATGTTGGGGCTATTATGGCACTATGCCGGGGCTATTATGGCGCTCTGTCCGGGCTATTAGACGAGTATAAGGTCATGTTTTTCGACTAGTTACATAGCAGCGGTGTTCTAAATTTGGGTTTGGGCCGAACCTAGTCAAAATGTACGAAGTCCACCACATCAACTTGCACTGTGAGCAATAAAAAATAGAATGTGTTTCAATGGTGAATATGGAACGTGAAGCAGCAGCAGCGCAAGCCTGCAAACCCACCCTCCTGCCCTCTACCATGCCCCGTGTATCCCAGCGACAAATGTCACACCTAGCGGAGTTCTAAAATATGCCGGCTTCTAACTGGTCGATTTGTAATAGCGCCTTTTGTCGCTGGGATACATGGGGTATGATGGAGGGCAGGAGGGTGGGTTGGCAGGCTCTCACTGCTGCTGCTTTACATCCTGTATTTATCATTGAAACACGTTCTATTTTTTATTGCTCACAGTGCAAGTTGATGTGCTAGACTTCGTACATTTTGACTAGGTTCGGCCCGAACCCAAATTTAGAACACCGCTGCTATGTAACTAGTCGAAAAACATGACCTCATACTC
>JBBPKE010000154.1:2854-33839 GCA_038089095.1 Tylopilus orsonianus | reverse complement strand
GGTTCTTCCGATACGTTTTGCGGGTAAGTCGTGGCGCATGGGTCCGAGCTGTCCACCGTGCGATGCCGTAGCTATGTCGCAGCACCGGCATTCCGTATGTACGGACCTCCACCAGTATCCCCACAGGCAGAAACCTGTCTGATACGTTTGGGTCGGGGTACTTTGATGCCAAGGAGTGTACGTGCGCAGCGACCTTGTCCACACCAAATGACTAACACTCGTTGACAGATCTCGACCAAGTCACCCTCGCACCCAACCTCGTTATTTCCCATCAACCCATCGGCGATGCATTCAATTCCTCCGGTTTCGAAGGTATCGATGGCATACTCGGTCTGGGACCTAGAGATCTTACAAGCTACACGATTGTTGGCTCCAATGGGATGCTTCCAACGATCATGGACAACCTCGTATCGCAAGGAGCGATTGACAAAAACGTGTTCAGCATTTACTTTGCCCCACCCACAAGCCAAAATGATACGAGTGCGTATTCCGTATTTCATCTTTACTTTTCGTCCACCTTGGGATACATAGACGGTGCATTGACCTATGGAGGCATCAACTCGAGTTTGGTAGGAATGCATTTCGTCTTCTCGCACACATGAATGACATGCATCGGGTATAGTTTGAGGGCGAGCTGACGTACACTCCCGTGACAAGGACATATCCAGCCTCTGCATACTGGGGCATCAACATCACGTCGGCCACGTACGGCAACCACACCCTCTTTCGCACCTCCACTGCTGGTATCGTCGACAGTGGTTCTACCCGTACGTCTCTTGCATGATCCTGCATCCATGATGTGCGGAATACCGTCCCCTCCAGAGGTCCTCCTCGCAGACGATTTTTTTCGGGACATACATGAATGCCATTCCAGGAGCTACTGTGGATCCAGACGTGGGTCTTATCGAATTCCCAACACACGTCGCTCGGTCCTTGCAGCCCCTCCAATTTGTGATCGGCGGGAGGGTATTCACCCTGGACGCCTCTGCGCAGCTGTTTCCGCAAGACCAAAACAAGGCGCTGGGCGGGACTGCTGGGAAACAGTATGGTGTAGTGGGGTTCCTAGGATTCGATAGTGGTGTGGGGCTGGATGTCGTTCTCGGACAGACTTTTTTGGAGCGATTCTATACGGTCAGCGGGCAGTTTGTCTTTGCGAACGTCTGCAGGGGCTGAATGCTCGGACAGGTATTTGATGCCGACGCTCACCGCGTTGGATTTGCCCAGACGTCAGCCTCTATTCACGTGTTTGAATAACTGAGCTTTATTCTTTGACAGGAAACACACGTTCACAACCTGAACGCGATGTGTAAAAAAATACTCCTTCCCGGCGTTGATATACCCGACGTGAGCGGTACCCTCGATGGTCCCTGTCTGTTATAACACATGGTTACGAGCTCGCCGCTGCAGAAATGCATGTCGTGAATCGTGGTAGACAGAGAATAGTGACTGACGCTCCGACGTGTCAGATGACCCGCACAACGATCGTTGTCTCTTTCAGCGTCTTACCGGGACGCGCGCGAGCTCAAAGTAAATTTTTATATACGTAATTCGAGATTGGCTCGTTGATCCTGAGCCCGCAAGCGTCGACGGTGGTCTCGCAAGGCATTTCGACGACACGAGCGATAACGGTGCGTCGAGCGGTAGCTTTGTTCACGACGGCGCCTGGATGCGTTGCCGTTCCTACCGGTATTGGCAGCGCTCTCGGAATTGGATGGATTCGGGAGAAGTCATACTAGCACGGTATTGCGGGGATGGAAAGATACGTTTGACTCCGGTGTTGGATTCGAGTGATAGATGCCAGTGGTGGTCATCAGCATGACACTGGCAGGCCATCCGACGGAGAGCACCCGAATTGCTCGCCGAGTGTGCCTGACGCGGACATGTCCTCGGGCAGCCTCTCAGCGTCATGCTGCCAATGGACTGACTAGGTCCTATAATCTCGCTGTTGACACTGGCGCCTCCAGTACCTGTTGCCACATGACGTGCGATGTGGGATGCAGGGCTAGAATGTTGCATGTGATCACGTCGACCCGTATACAACGCGGTCTCTCTCTTTTGACATGGAGCTGGACAGTAGCCATACCATCCACTCGATTGTCCCAGGTGGCCCCTACGCCGAACCACCTTGAACCAGTCCACCTACGACGCGCCTTCTTCGCCGTTTCTGGACATGCAAGATGTCGGTATTGGACTCGTCGATACGCGCTGGTCTCGTATCGCAGGGAAGTGGATCGAGAGCACAGTCCGCGACGATAACATATGCATGCACATGGACGCGTCTTCTATGCCGACGCCCGTTCCCGGCTCACCATGGCACTCGGGCTGGACTGATAGCCTGTGTGAACTTGCAGAGTGGGGGTTTACGGTGGACTTGATCAGAGAACCAACGCGGTGCGTGATACCCGTCTCACAGGCCGAGGGGGTGGCGTGTATATGAACACACGGCGGCTACTGACTCGGTTTGGAGATGCCGTTGGCTACTTGGTTGATGTGATGTGAGCTATGTGGGATTACACGAGTACATCGGGATGGCGCGATCGCGGTGCAAACGGTAATGGAATATGCAGAATATCGACCCCAGGCGTCGTCGACGTGGGCCCAAGTTGGGGTGATACCCGCTGGCATGAGGGATTATACGTACGTCGAACCTGGCGGGGTGAGGCCTGACTGAGCTGCCTGTTCCCATGTGCTCGCGAGTCAGCACCGCTTGGTTTGTATCTGATAACAGAGTGGAGGAGGTGGTAGGTCGACTTTGGAGTACGGCCGTAAACGAAAAGAAAAAAAGACATGCGGACGACCGTGGAAACATGGATGGAAGCGTTCGTCCTTGCTCGCTCGAGTCCTTCTTTTTTTTTTCCATGGAATGATGAAGATGATTATGGGGAGGCCCTGGGAGAGTATAAACAAGGCTAGTACATATTTCTGTAATAAACAAAGACGCTGGATGTCGTAAAAACGGAAGATGCGATAGACACCTTGTTTCGCCGTCCCGAAGTGTTTGTCGACTCGTTCGTGTCAGATCCTGTCAACTAGTGGCTGCGCAATTATAAAGTGTTGTCCATTTACTACTTGTCTTTATGACAGTTTTGGATGCAATGCTGAACATGACCCATATACGCAGTTCAAACGTTGCAACATGCTGTTATAACTGCACAGCCTACTCTTCGGGATGAGCACCGACGGGATTTGGACGCTGGATGTGTTCGTTGGCTATGTGTTTCGCGGAATTTGCCGTCCTTCTTACTACATGCGCCTTCGACTTCGTTTTAGCACACCTATGCGTGATCCTACGCGGACACCCTTCCCGGTACGTTCCAATTTTACTGCCCTCGCGGGAAATTGGGATCAGGAAGGGGCCATTACATAGGCCAGTGGCAGGTTTGTCGTCCATGTCAGCCCCTCCTGGTCGTTATCCCCTCAAACATGGAGCCAGGGAGAAGCAGAATCCCTGCGAAAATAACATGTGTTAATATAGATTTATCACCGTACTAGGTGCAAGTCCCTCAAATCTATCCTTATGGGCATTGAAATGTTGACGATCGTATGCCTTCATTGTCCCCTTCCTTGTGCTTCCTTCTCTCACATTACGTATCCGACCACACCATAAATGTTCAATGCTAACGGCACTCCTTCGGTTCACCTCCCTCAATGAGGAGCTTCGTCGCACTCTCCGCCGTCCTCGTGGCGACGTGTGCATCTGCCTCTTCGGTCACCACTGTTCCACTGACGAAGCTCCAGCGCACCGGAGCATACCTCAAGGGGTCCGCTGACGCAGATCGTGCTCGTGCCGCCTTCCTCAAAGGCCGTACGGCTAATGGACCGACTACTGTTCCTGCTACCAACTTGGCATATGTCCAATATACAACAAGCGTTGGTATCGGTAATCCCCCCACATACTATAACCTTGTCGTCGACACGGGCTCCTCTAATACTTTTTGTGGGTGAGTGCGGATAATGAATGGGAGTCGTGCGACATACATCCCTTGTCACAGTTCTGGTATTTCGTATGTTCGGACGTCCACCAGTATCTCTACGGGGCAAGCTGTGAACGTCAACTATGGCTCGGGTAATTTTACTGGACTAGAATGTGGGTATTCTCGTGTTTTCACGTGTACCCGATTGTGAACGGAACACAGACCTCGACCAGGTGACGATCGCTCCCAATCTCGTTATCGCCAACCAATCTATCGGCGACGCACTCTATTCTTCTGGGTTTGGAGGTATCGATGGTATTATTGGCGTTGGACCGGTTGACCTGACAAACAACACGCTCAAACCTGACGTAAACACAACGATCCCAACGGTCATGAATAACCTTGTATCTCAGGGACTGATCGAGAACCAAGTACTCGGCGTTTATTTTGCCCCCTCCACGAACTACAGTGACACGAGTGAGTAGCTGCTGCTTGATTTTTGTTTGTCTCTAATCCTGGGACGGGTAGATGGTGCATTGACCTATGGAGGCATTGATCCATGCTTGGTATGAATCATGTTCTTTATTGCGCGTCATCTCGGTGCTGAAGCGTCGTGTACAGTTCGAGGGCGAGTTGATGTACATTCCCCTGACGAAGACGTATCCAGCTGCCTATTACTGGGGTGTCAATGTCACGTTGTCTACATACGGTACCACGACCATCATTCCTACATCCACTGCTGGGATTGTAGACACTGGTACTACACGTATGTATCCTTCTTCACTTTTCTGTGACTCTTGTTGACAACATTTTTGTGTCTGTCAGTGGTCCTTCTCGCCGATGACTATTTTGATGTATACATGGATGCCATACCAGGAGCAAAGTTCAATTCCTCCCTCGGTCTTATAGAAATTCCTTCTTCCTCAGTCCCACAGATGTACCCCCTCGACTTCGTATTTGCTGATCAGGTGTTGGTCATGGATGTAGCCGCTCAGCTAATTCCACCATACCAGGTCACCGGGCAGAGTGGACCGACTGAAACACAATATGGTATGGTAAGCAAGCTCGGCAACCATAGTGGACGGGGATTTGATTTCATTATCGGACAAATGTTCATGGAGAGATATTATGCGGTCGGTCATAGTTTATCTCTGGAGACGCCTGTACTAACCAATGACTGGTGGCAGGTATTTGACGCCGATGCCAGTCGTGTTGGCTTTGCTCAGACGTAAGTCTTCATCTATGTTGGAAGTGACTTGGGTCTTAGCTTGCTCGTCCACAGGAACAATACCTTTACCATCACAACGGAGTAAAAATCCATTCATTATACTCCTTGATTCTCGCTTGTCTTGGGTTCTGGTGTATCCCGGTACTGTCGTTACCGGTATGTTGATTATAATTACCCGTGAAAGTGGTGGCGGAGACCGTGATCCTGTCCTGGTCGACATATTTTGATATGCGTGCCTCCATGTCGACCGTCCACGTTACAGCCCGTGCAACTCTGCAACTCCCGGAGGTCCGGGTGGAAACCGAATGAGACGTGCGTTGGTGTTCTTTCATTGTGTTGGCCCGCAGTAACCCACTCCCTGGATACTATTACATCCGAGGCGAGGCATCAAATGTCTTGGCGCCCTGCAGGTGCCAGAGGTGTCCTTGGATTCGGACTTGCCTGCGGGAAAATTATCTCGACACAGAGAGGTCATACTATAGTATGACCGATCCCAGCTGCTTACATATTTGACTTTCTCCATGGGTCGACATGTGCAGTCACACTGGCACGCCTGCAGTACATAATTGCGATTACTTGTCGTATCGCCGAGATTGGCATAGCGGGGATATTTTTCCCAACCGATTTAGTCCCAGCATCTTTGAACCACTTTTGGACGCGCCGACAACTTTAGCGCCACCCATGCGAGTAGTGTTGCCGCGAGGCGAACTGAATCGAAGCGAAGTGTCAGCGGAGTTTCAGTCCGACTCAGTTCGTTGTGTCGAGGTCAGTCGAAGTCTGCCTCGCGAAGTAAACACGAAGTGCCCGGGAACACGGCCCGTGCCTCCAACCAATCAAATGTCATTATTTAACTAACACTAGTCTAGTACTCATTTTCGTCCTCGTTCGCTAGTAACTGCTCTAATTCATCGAATGCCGCCACTGCCGTTAGCTCATCTATTGCTCTTGGAGTAGTCACCCTCATCTGCAACAAGATCTGGGGTGAAATTGACCCGATCCTGCTTGAAACTAAACTTGAGGATATGAAGGGCTTCAAGGAGGACGGGGGAAAGTTTGTTATGTCGTTCAGTACATGTCAGCTTGCTAGATGAAAAAATACGTTCAGATGGGACTGAGGATGCTTGAGCAGGCAGAACATCCATTGCGATGTGAAAAAGCAAAGGATAAATGTATTCCTTTTGCTGTTCGAAAAATGCTGTTAGTAAATGGGTCTGTAGCTATTACTGTTTATAACATACCTCCCAGAAGCGAACCAGATCAATTGTGCGCTCAGAAGCATCAGTTAACAAACCCGCCTGCTCATAACGTTGCAGCTCTCGTTCAGCATCTTTCCGGTCTTCTTCTAGTTCTTTTCCCTTGAGTTGAGCATGTTCCTCAGTGGACAGGCACAGTGGAAGGAGTACAGGTGTTGGTGTGGGTGATGGAGTGCAGGGCCGAGAATGCAAAGTGGAGATGATGGACGTAGACATAGAGCGCTGCACACTGACGTTAAGGTTGCTCATTCGGCCATAGCCTTTGGACAGTGCCAGTATTAGCATTGGACATGAGAATTGAAATGACTGTTTGATGAAGCGCAGACTTAAGGTCAGACGATGTAATTTTGGCTGTGTTAGTAATTAAATTTAGTTCAGTGACCAACCCCACCTCTCACTTAGAGCTTTGGCATGAGTCCGTGTATTCAAGAGCATAAGCCAAAGGGACAGGGGCCATTAGGTGCTAGTAGATACTTAATACTCTAAAAATAGTCTATACTAGTAGTACTTCGACAATACCTCTCGAAGTGAACGAGGTAACTTCGACCCGAGTTCGATGTTTCAAACTGTAACGAAGTGGCGTTTATTCGAAGCGAAGCGAAGTGACCTCGAACTCAGTTCGCTTCGACGGCAACACTACATGCGAGCGTGGTTAGCTTGTGACCGTGATGCCACAATTGTCGTCTTGAATATCCATGGTAATGCATCAGGATTGGAAGGGCCCTGATGTTATGCATTACAAGCATATCAATCGCATGACCAGGGAAAGTCATCTGTACCAATCTGTTAGACTTCAGCCTAATGCGATTACCGTGTCGATTAAATTTAGCAGGGAGCTATTTCCGACCGCACTGGGCACCTAGTACGTACTACTTAAAGCGTGACATCATTGACGTGTGGGAATAGCGGCGAGCTAGGAAGACATGCAACACTGACCACATTCAAGTGACTCCTCGTCCAGGGTCCCACGGTGTGCAGAGTAACCTTTTTGTATGTACCATGCGTGCTGAAGCTAAAGCACTGATGGTCCACGTATAGATGCAGCTCTTTGATCAGTTCTCCTTTGTGCGGAATTTGCGGACCCATGGAAAACGCACCGCTGTGCATAGTCAGCCCGTCAGCCTCTTGCATTCCTTCCCGGAAATTGCACAATGGGCTCAGATCACTCCTGCAAGTTGATCTTCACTCTGCCTTTCCCCGAAACGTCTCCAGCTACTTCCCTCCGGGAACAACGGGCTCGGGAGCCAGGCAACTCTAGCAAGGGTCAGAGTGAGGAGAGAAGAACGGTATTTGTCGCGCGACCTTTGACGCCGTCACAGTGCTGCATGCAAGTGGACTCGCTCCCAAATGTGTTCATATGCGCATCCACGGTTTGCGCAAGAGAATCTGGTATGGTGCACAGTCACCTGAGTTACGAGTTTCTTACGGTATCCTATCATAGTGTAAATGCACAACAGCAATATCGTGCTCTCCGTCTCGCTCCCTCAGTTTGAAGCCGTTTGTTGTCTTCTCCGTCGCCCTGTTCGCTACATGTGCTTCGGCTTCTCCGGTCACCATTCCCCTGACAAAGCTCCAGCGTACTGGAGCATACCTCAAGGGGTCTCCTGATGCAGATCGCGCTCGTGCAGCCCTCCTCAAGAGTCGCACGGCTAGCGGGCCGACTACTGTCCCTGCTACCAACCTGGCGTATGTTCAATACACAACAAGTGTCGGAATTGGTAGCCCTGCCACATACTATAACCTTGTCGTCGACACGGGCTCCTCCAACACTTTCTGTGGGTAAGTGGGGATGGTCGGTTGAAGCCGGACAGTATGTCATCTCCGTTGTAGTACTGGCACGCCGTATGTGCGGACGTCTACCAGCATCCCCACAGGGCAGGATGTGAACGTCACCTATGGATCGGGTTACTTCTCCGGACTGGAGTGTAAGGCATCTTGTGACTGCGTGCGGGCGTGACTGCTAACAGGAAGTAGACCTTGACCAGGTGACACTCGCACCCAACCTTGTCATTACCAACCAATCGATTGGCGATGCACTCTCCTATGCTGATTTTGAGGGTGTCGACGGCATTGTTGGTTTTGGACCTGTTGATCTCACCCTGGGCACGCTCTCGCCTGACGTGAACGCAACGATCCCGACGGTCATGAATAACCTTATATCACAGGGGCTGATCGAGAACCAGGTGCTCGGTGTTTACTTTGCTCCCTCCACGAACTACAGTGACACGAGTGAGTGTTCATTGCCTGATTCTTGCCTACAATTAAGCTTGAGATATATAGATGGTGCATTGACTTATGGAGGCGTTGATCCAAGCTTGGTATGCATCATGTTCTTCCATCATTCATTATTAACACAGCGTTAAAATAACTAGTACGAGGGCGAGCTGGCATATGCCCCTCTGACAGACACATATCCAGCCGCTTATTACTGGGGCGTTAACATTACTTTATGTACGTATGGAAACGACACCATTATCCCCACGTCCACTGCCGGGATCGTTGATACCGGTACCACGCGTGTGTCGTTCTCTGCTCTTATATTGACACACGCTCAATTTGACTTGAATATCGCATCTTTCAGAGGTCCTCCTCGCTAATGACTTCTTCGATGTATATTTGGATGCCATCCCAGGGGCAAAGTTTGATGCGACGACGGGTCTCATTGAAATCCCCACTTCCTCAGTTCCAGACATGCAGTCTCTTGACTTTACGATAGCTGGCCGAGTGTTCTCCATGGACGCCGCTGCCCAGCTGATTCCAACGGACGAGAATACAGAGTGGGGCGGAATGGATGGCAAGCGCTACGGTTTGGTTGGCAACTTGGGAAGTCCCAGTGGGGAGGGATTGGATTTCATTCTTGGACAAACGTTCATGGAAAGATACTACGCGGTCAGTATGGGTTGCATCATGGAAGAAGCACACGCCTCTCATTTTCGGCAGGCATTCGATGCGGACGCCCGCCGCGTTGGATTTGCTCAGACGTCAGTTCTGATCCCTGTTAGAATGGACGCGATCTCTGATAGCTTGCTGATCTACAGAGACTACAGTTTCACGGCAAAAACCTAAACCTCAAAGTTCGTTTCCGGTATCTTGGACTCTGTTGTGAGCGCTGCCAGTGCGAATTTCGACACGTACGGACCTCTTCACTACGCAGCCTCGGTAGATTAGGTTACAAGCCATGTAATTTTTGCCAACATACACTATCTCGTATCCGACAACGTTGGGGAACTTATACATTATGAGGTGTTGTCACTATTAGCTTCATTGGTGGTGGGTTTGTCCTGCCATCTCAGTATGCACTACGAGAACCACGCGATGCGTTATGAAATAGCGTACTGTATGAGTATGGAACAGCTAGACAGTGTACAGGGGTGAGATATAGCCGTCTATATTGTCTTCCAACAAAAATGCAAGTTGGCTTTGATCTGAGTGTAAACCAAGCATTGCAAATGGCTGAGGATTCGCTTAGCCATGTCACATTAGACGCAACTTTGTAGCGTGTCACAAGTTTCTGAGGGCCGCCGCCCGTCAAAGCCTGACACCTTATCGATTATTCTTGGACTGGTAATGTCATGTGCTAGCATGATACCAGGCCAGACGATTCACAGCTGAACTGGAATTGGTATAGGTACCGATGTTATCCCGGCGTTATGAGACTGTGGCTCCCAGTATGGACTCGGCTCTTACTTTAGTGTATCTAACTGGCCAATCTGACGGGAAGTCGCTAATACTCTCTTACGCGTCATATGGCAGGAGGGGCTCGAATGTATGCGTGGGTGGAAACTGGCAGTTCCTTCGACTAACATTTCACAGTTGCAGTTACAGATAATATAGCGAAGATATCTCTCGAACTCGGGAGCGAAAATAGATGCTCGGGACTAACTTGGAATTCTTCCAGGATCTGAGCACGATACGCGAGGGGAAAATGACGAGCGAGTAGCAACTTCAGACTTGAGAAGGGTATGTTCATTCTCGGTACACTGCGAAGTTTGAAGCTAAGTCGGCCCGATACGACTTATCGTGTACGATCCACACTTCTTGTCAATCGTTTTCTTTCTCAGATCCTTCCTTTCGCGTGGACGGAATATGCCGACTCCCATGGACTCACATGGTCAGAGCGGCCTGCCTTACCTCATTGGTATCCCAGAGTATCTCGGGTCAAATTGTTCCCTTGGAGGGCTGCTCTGCGGGCTATGCTTTTTGCAGAATTCTTTCTCCATAAAGAAATTCAACCTCAGCTAACTCGAAGGCCAGTTTTCTAAGCATACTTGTTTTCTCGGTGCAAGCAAGAATAGCCCCTGACAATGTTTTACGGATCTCTAATATGGGAAGCACTCCGAAAATAGCTCTCATCACACGATCAACTCCACATTTAACAGTGCAAGATGTTGCGAATCAAACACGGCCTCGCATGGGCATCAGCGATTCTTTAACAGATGTTCGTATGCACTGCCAGTGACCACCTGGTGCATCATTTCCTGGACTGCATGCTTCTCTCACAGTGAGTGTCTTATCGCATATAAATGCTCAATGGCCGTTCCGTACCCCCATCCCGTTCTCATAACATGAGGTCGTTTGTCGCGCTCTCCGTCGCCCTGTTCGCGACATGTGCTTCGGCTTCTCCGGTCACCATTTCACTGACAAAACTTCAGCGCTCTGGAGCATACCTCAAGGGGTCTCCTGACGCAGATCGCGCTCGTGCAGCTCTCCTCAAGAGCCGCACGGCTAGTGGGCCGACTACTGTCCCTGCTACCAACCTGGCCTATGTTCAATACACAACAAGTGTCGGAATTGGTAGCCCTGCCACATACTATAATCTTGTCGTCGACACGGGCTCTTCGAACACTTTCTGTGGGTAAGTGGGGGTAGTCGGTTGAAGCCAGACAGTATGTTATCTGTGTTGCAGTACTGGCACGCCATATGTGCGGACGTCCACCAGCATCCCCACGGGACAGGATGTGAATGTCACATATGGGTCGGGTTACTTCTCCGGATTGGAGTGTAAGGCATTTGTGATTTTATGTAGGTGTGATTACTAACAGGAAGTAGATCTCGACCAGGTGACACTCGCACCCAATCTCGTCATTACCAACCAATCGATCGGTGATGCACTCTCCTATGCTGATTTTGAGGGTGTCGATGGCATAGTTGGCGTTGGACCTGTTGATCTCACCCTTGGCACGCTCTCGCCTGACGTGAACGCAACGATCCCCACGGTCATGAATAACCTTATATCGCAGGGGCTGATCGAGAACCAGGTGCTCGGTGTTTACTTTGCTCCCTCCACGAACTACAGTGACACGAGTGAGTGTTCATTGCCCGATTTTTCATTTCTACTGAGCCTGAGATACGCAGATGGTGCATTAACTT
This sequence comes from Tylopilus orsonianus, assembly GCA_038089095.1. Classification (NCBI taxonomy): domain Eukaryota; kingdom Fungi; phylum Basidiomycota; class Agaricomycetes; order Boletales; family Boletaceae; genus Tylopilus; species Tylopilus orsonianus. Next base: position 22,074 of record JBBPKE010000154.1, on the reverse strand, counting down.
ACGGAGGAATTGATTCAAGCTTGGTATGAATCATGTTCTTCTATTGATTGTCGTTATCTCGGTGCTTAAACGACACGTAATTGTCCCGTCCAGTACGAAGGCGAGTTGACGTATGTTCCTGTGACGGACACATATCCAGCCGCATATTACTGGGGCATCAACGTTACTTCGTCTACATACGGTATCTACACTGTCATTCCCACCTCGACTGCTGGTATCGTTGACACCGGTACCACGCGTATGTACACCTCTCCGCTCTTGCATGGTTACAAATTAGACCTGACTCGAATACCCTATCCACCAGAGGTCCTCCTCGCCGACAACTTCTTCGACGTATATTTGCGTGCCATCCCTGGAGCAAAGTGGGACACAAATACGGGTCTCATTGAAATCCCCCCTTCATCCATTCCGGACATGCAGCCTCTTAATTTCATGATCGCTGGACAAGTGTTCATCATGGATGTCGCTGCCCAGCTAATTCCTACGGACCAGAACACAGCATGGGGTGGAGATGCCAACAAACAGTACGGTGTGGTTGGCAGCCTGGGAAGCCTTAGCGGAGAGGGGTTGGATTTCATTATCGGACAAAAGTTCATGGAGAGGTACTATGCGGTCGGTAGAAGTGACTTGTTTGGAGAAGCATAACCTCATTGATCATTTTGACAGGTATTTGACACGGATGCCAGCCGCGTTGGATTTGCTCAGACGTAGGTCTTGATCCATGTTGGAATAATTTGACTGAGCTGGGCTGTTCACAGGAACAACACCTTTACAACATACCAGATGTAAAATCTCACCATGACACCGTTTTGTGACCATGTGTCTCGAATCTCACGTACAATATTATGATTTGGGTCATGCCGATTACCCGAACTAATGTTATTAAACATTCACCGAGATGCTACAATCTCTTCGCTGTCCAGTCGCAACTTCTATCAGATGCTGCGCAGGTGCGATATATGATGTGGCCCGCCAGATTAGAGGAGCTCTTGACACACGGCGCCAGTATGATAGACGCACAGAGAGGCTACGTTCGAGTCACGGTATCTCTGACACCAGGTTAGTGAATCAGAATCAGAACTAGACTTCTTCTATGATAGGCTGCGTTTCGAGCTTACCACACGTCACTAACGCAGACACGAGCAAGCGCTGAGAGCCAACTAAGAACACTAAGAATTGATTAAACGAATGGTGATCAAATGACATGTTGATACAGAATATTTGATTGAGCGACTCTGTCGAAGAGCAGCACACGCGAAATGGATTTCGTTTGTTTCCCCGTCCGTTTTCTCATCGGGCTCTGTGCGTGCGTACATGAAAGGAAAAAGTCTTCATCAGAAAAGTGGCCCTACTCTATAGAGCCTATACAGTCCCCTTCACAGAAAGGTAGTGGGAATTACAGAACCTATAGACTCAATAAGAAAGGGCTGTTTTGCTAGTGCTGGAGTGAAACGTTCATGGAATTGAATGTTGGGGCCTGAGACCTGAACGCTCCGCGGTGGGTCTCGTCAGGCGTCTCAGGATCTGTTTTCATGGAGTGTTTCCTGGGTGAGAACCAATCGACTGATCGAGTACTGCGCTGTGCATATGGATGACGTCTGTAGAGAAAATGAAACGAAGATAAGAGCAAACATACAACTGTGGTACACTTGCTCATAATGCATGCAATTGGGAGCGCCAAAAAGCCATGTATTATGGGATTATCAGTGGGGATTTCGACAGGAAGTGACACTTAAGCGTCCGTCTATTCACTGAAAAACCTATGCATTATGAGCAGGTGTACTGTATACTGACTGACCGAATCAAAGAGAATAGCAGATCTGGAGTAAAGCTGACGCTCGCACAAGGATGGGAAATTGCACGCGCTGGCCGGCTTTGAGTGTATTCAAGTCAGACGAGATTGCCTTCCCGCCCGTCCAAAGGACTTGGAGATTGGAACAGAGCCAAAAAAAATCAGTTCATAGGTGAAAGATGGCATGTAGGTCTGCTGTCCAAAGCGAGTAAGCAGGAAGACAAAAGAAGGATTTCCTACATCTAGCGCACACAATATACTCTTTGAGACAATTTACACGGGGTGAAGAACGCACCATGTACTAACCAAAAGAGCCATGGGCCTTACTCGTTCTACGTCTGAGTCCAGCCTGTTTAAGGGAGAACCACGATTGTGTTTCCAGTTTCACTCGGAGCCACGTGTCCAGCCTTTCGGAACCCCTTGTCACCTGCCTACACTTGGAAGAATCGAGAATGTCGTGAACGGTGAGCAAGCTCGATCGCGTGAATATACTGACTTTGTCCTTCCGGATGCAATGGCTTCAACGTCAAGCCTAGCCCAGCACGGCTAGCAGGTTAGTGTGTGATTGCTTTTAAATAGTTGGGCCTCCCGGTGAGAGGAAATGTTTGCAGAATACAACGTAAGGGTCCAGTGTCGATCTTTTCCGTTGAACGTCACAGGTACTTCGTGATTCAACCGTATAATCAGCGGCGGTGTCTTCGGTACGAACCCACAACACCAATTCCTGCTGACGCGGAATCCAGTGGGCCCGTCAAATGGAATTCCAAGTTGCAAGGATGCTAAGTGTGCAGCAGCTGTCGATCCGGGCATAGCTAGAATATTGGAATCACTGAATTCACCGTATCAGCCATACGTTCGAGATGTAGAGCAACCATGGAAGTCCACGACTACATGTGGAGATAGGCAGAACTCATTCATACTTATTTCTGCTTTGGTGCTTTTTCGAAGTGGGAGGAGGTAGGTAAAAACGTATAAGCCTCAGGCTGGGTACCGATGTGATACTATGACTACAAGCAGACTGTAGCATTCATGGGCGCCTTGTTGTATAAACCGAAATTCGACTGATACCGACCGTCGGTGATGTCAAATGACGACGACATGAGATTTCCGATGTTGGAATTTTGTTATTACCATATTTGCAGCTCACGTAATCATAGCTACAGTGACCTACGGAGTATTCCAACATCCGAGGTATTCCGATCAGGAACAGACTAACCATGGCTTTCCATACATGATTCCAACGCTTTGCGCAAGTAGCCGGAATGCCGAATGTGTCAGGTTGTACACCGGCCAGTACATACGCTGATTTTTCCTTTTGCGTAGCCAACTGCTTTCGTAATAGGCCGAACACTTCAGATAAAGGGCGATTAAGGAGCGTTAAGAACCCCAACAACGTACTATCCCCGCTACAGATTAGCAAGTGCGGCCATGTCTGGCACTCCCCACATTCCTCAAGACCTGCAGCCTGGTGTACGTGTTGTTGTCGACACAAAGTATGGGCCGGTCACGGGTGGCCGGACAAGCAATGGGGCAGCCGTGTTCCTTGGTATGTGAACGTAAAACAAAGTTGGTGTTAGTGAACCTTACCCGGCATAGAGATTCCGTACGCTATGCCGCCCGTGCGCTTCACAGATCCACAAAGGCTTCCAGATGATTACCGTTACGAAGATAAGGATTACATCTACGAGACCAAATGCGAGTGGTTACGCATTAATGATGCACACTGAGCTTCATTTTATGTGTAGATTGTTATCAGCCTTCCATCCAAGGACCATTCTCAGGTAGGCAGAGTCAACTTTTGACTGCTTTGACACGGTTTAAGGCCTCAAATTTCTATTAGGAATCCCCATTGCTGACAAGAACGGTCTCGGTGAACCATCGGAAGATATGTGCGTAGAAGATGAGACTTTCTAGCCTCTCGACTAAAGAAAAAGTTAATAGCCTGTTTGTTAACATCGTATCCCCATCATCGTTCACGCGCGACTCAAAGTTCCCGGTCAAAGCTTATATCCACGGAGGGTATACTTCTCTTAGTTTGCTCCGGGTGTTTACCATAACAAGTGAATCCTCATCTTCAGATACCTCCAGTTTGGTTCTCCCCACGGACTTAGCATTCAGGCACAATATGTCGCTCAAGAGCGCTCAGCGGTTTGGGTAAATATCGGATACCGTCTTTCTGTGTTTGGTTTCCTTGCGTGCGACGAGCCCAAGATCGATGGAAACTTTGGATTCAAGGATCAATGGCTCGCCCTACAATGGATTCAGGAGAATATTGAAGCATTTGGAGGTGATTTTTCTTGTATCTGAAGTCGATACACCGCTCATAGGTATTGGGCAGGTGACCCGGCCAATGTACAACTCACTGGGCTATCAGCGGGTGAGCAATGAGAATACGAATGCGGTGGAAATGAGAAATAGCTTACATTCTCAAAGGCGCCCACTCAGTTCACCAGATTCTACATCATATATCTCACCTTCGTGAAGGTGAGAGGTCCCCCGTCAAATCTGCTCTCCTTCAGTCCAATGCAATATTGTATGTTTTTTATGTTTAAACGTGACCCTATCTCCAGTGAACATTCTTCGCACAGAATGAGTCCCAAGACCGCAGCTGAGCTCCGCCCCCAATACGAAGCACTTTGCCGCGTCGTCAACCTCGATCCTATGTCGCTCACGACGCTCGAGACCCTCCGCGATCCATCACTCGTTCCTGCTACAACGCTTCTACACTTCATTGAGACCGGCAAAATCGGGGTCGAAAACGGGACATACCGGGGATGCCTCGATGGAACCTGGATCCCCACTTCTCCCGACCCAATGACCTGGCAACGGTCTGGTCAACTCGCGCGCAAGCTCCGTGAAAAGGGTATCTCAAGCATTATCCTCGGGGATCTCTCCGAGGAGTGGTATCTCTATGCCCTCTTCCACCCCATTCACGGAGTGCACGATGTCTTTCCGAACATCCTGCGGTACTATCCGCGCTCTGTCGCGGAGCGTCTTGTAAAGAAATATAGAACGCTTCCTGATGATGCCAGCGTCGAAGATGCGCAAACATTGTTGGGAAAGATTGCAAGCGATGGGCGGGTGCACATGCCCATACGGATGTTCGTGCGAGACTTTTCCAAGGTAGATTTCCCTATAGCGAGGTACGAGATCAGGTGGACGCCTGAGCAGGTGAGGCTAAATGGTGAGTGTTTGTGGAAGACCCGTTATTCAAGGCTCAACCCGCGCTGCATTGTTTATTTTATTTTATTAACGTATAAAGGCCTTGTCACGCATGCGACAGATTGTTGTTTATGGGCGTTCCGGATTCCAATCTTGACCGCTGCACAGCGACAGGTGGCAGCGGCCTGGCTGGACGCTATTGACAACGAGTTTGAGATTCTCGAGCGCGACGGTAAACCCACGCGACCGGTCAATCAAGCCCTCACGCTAAGGGAAGACTGTACGATCGCATGGCAAGAGGACAAGAGGTGGGACCAGCTGATGGACATCATTAGCGTCCTACCCGGAGAAGATGCATAGCCTAGCCTTTCCAAACTCTCGATGTACATTGTAAAAAAAAACCGTTACGTTATTATGCATGATGATCAATATACTCACGATGCGGGAAGACCTAGCACGATAAGAATCCGTGGGAGGTGTCAGAATCAGGCCGTGAACATCAGCATCAGCATCCTGGATGGCGATGGTAACTACTCCATGACGGCATGGCCAAGGCAGAAACTAGTGTTGCCGTCGAAGCGAACTGAGTTCGAGGTTACTTCGCTTCGGTTCGAATAAACGCCACTTCGTTACAGTTCGAGAACACGAAGTCGGGTCGAAGTTCGCCTCGTTCACTTCGAGAGGTACTGTCGAAGTACTACTAATATACACTATTTTTAGAGTATTAAGCATCTACTAGCACCTAATGGCCCCTGTCCCTTCGGCTTATGCTCGTGAATACATGGACTCATGCCAAAGCTCTAAGTGAGAGGTGGAGCCGGTCACTGTGTTGAAGTTTTGACCAGCGCGCTTTAGACTTCCATATACGGTAATCATTACATAAGCTTAGAGCGTACACTTTGCTACAGTCTCCTAGTTTATTTCCTCAGTAGCTTGACATCTACTGAGGGTAAGCCCTATTTCCATAGGCATTTACTATTGTACTAATCTACCATAGATCCTATAGGTAGTGCCCTTAATATCAGTAGCTTGACATCTACTGAGGATCCTATAGTTCCACTTAACCTCTGCACAGCATCCTTTCAATACACTGAACTAAGTTTAATCACTAACATGGCCAAAATTACATCGTCTGACCTTAAGTCTGTGCTTCATCGAACAGTCATTTCAACTCTCATGTCTGAATCATTTCCAACCATGACCATGTAAGCCTCTGAGTCAAGCTGACCACTCTAATGCTATCCCCTCAAATGTGATCGCCATGGCCTCCGAAGCGCTGTCCAAAGGCTATGGTCAAATGAGCAACCTCAACATCAGCATGCGGTGCTCCATATCTACGTCCATCACCTCTACTTCCCATTCTCGGCCCTGCACTCCATTACGCACACTGACACCTGTACTTTTTCTTCTGTGCCTGTCTGCCGAGGAACATGCTCAACTCAAGGAAAAAGAGCTAGAAGAAGACCAGAGAGATGCTGAACGAAAGCTGCAATGTTACGACCAGGTGGGTTTGTTAACTGATGCTTCTGAGCGCACAGCGGATCTGGTTTGCTTCAGGGAGGTATGTTACAAACAGTAACAGGTACAGACTCATTTACTAACAGCATTTTTCGAACGGCAAAAGGAACACATTTATTCATTGCCTTTTCATATCGCAATGGATGTTCTAGCCTGCTCAAGCGTCTTCAGTCCCATCTGAACGTATTTTTTCATCTAGTAAGCTGACGTGTACTGAACGACATAACAAACTTTCCCCTGTCCTCCTTGAAGCCCTTCAAAACCTCAAGTTTAGTTTCAAGCGGGATCGGCTCAATTTCACCCCGGATCTTGTCGCAGATGAGAGTGACTATGCTATTTCAGGTCCAATTACTCCGAGAGCAATGGATGAGCTGATGGCAGTAGCAGCATTCGACGAAATAGAGCAGTTGCTAGCGAACGAGGACGACAATGAGTACTAGACTAGTCTTAGCTAAATAATGACATCTGATTGGTTGGAGGCACGGGCCGTGTTCCCGGGCACTTCGTGTTTACTTCGCGAGGCAGAAAGAGGCCACTTCGACTGACCTCGACACAACGAACTGAGTCGAACTGAAACTCCGCTGACACTTCGCTTCGATTCAGTTCGCCTCGCGGCAATACTAGCAGAAACACAGATATGCGCGCAAGTGAACTTGGACTGGTTCAAGCTCCGTACGGGAGACTGCGATGTACGAGGACAGGCACGGATTTGATGTAAAAAAAAAACACCCAGGATCATCTGATCCTGAACAACGCGATTCAAGGAATGTTCTCTTATTTTGAGTAGATGATGAGTGCTGGTACGTGAGCATTTAGTAAGTAAACGTGCATCCCCGTTCCAATAAGCAGAAACAGGACGCGTAAAAGAATGGTGGTTAGCGCGTAACTACAAGCGGGAGTAAACGACAACGTAGGCCACGTTAGAGGTATTGCGGTCCGAGTCCCTCTGCAACGGGGTTGGAGGCAGTCTAGAGCAACGTGATGAACCCAAATGCAGCAATCCCGAGTGCGAGTCCGGTTTGGAAGAGGGTGTTCGGGAATGGAGACATCGTCACTGCACCATTTGTTCCCGTGGTAGAAACCGTGCTCGGCTCCGCGGACAAGGAAGAGGTTACAACCACGACACTCGGAGAGGGAGTATTCGAAGAAGTCAAAGAGAGTGAAGGGGATCCAAAGGTACTCGGTTGCGGAGAAGAACTCAAGGAAAAGGAGGGCGAAGACGATCCAGGAGTGCTCGACGGCTTGCTCGAGGAAGCGGAAGGAACAACATTGACAAAGGAACCGTTGACCAACGAACCGGTTCCCCATGGGATTTTCTCACCGTCTGGTTGAATAGACTGAAGGGGGGCAACGACGTCGTTGTGAGAATCTGTGATCGTGAAACGCCCGGTCCAAGTCTTGTTTGAGCTGGCCGGTGACGAGAATTGATAAAAGTAAATGGGCGCATGAGGTGTAACCTACAGTTTTGAACGTCAGTATGGCTATCGGAGTCAGAGGCCAGAAACACTCACCCGGGGGCACGTATACGAGAAATTGTTCTTGCTCGCATCAGTCCCGTCAACAGTCCCAACAACTGTGGTATAAACGGGCAGCATTCAATGGGACTAGGCATCGTAACGAATAAATTAGACGCACGGGTCAAGGTAACCATGTCAAAGTTATCTCCGGTCATGAGTTCGATGTTCATGATCTTCCAAAGACCAGTCAGGTCGGCATCCCAACCAATGGTACACGGATTCCCTTCAATAAAGACAGCGCCTGGACTGGGGCTGTTAGGGCTAGGATCGGCGCGAACATAAATGGCAGTAGCGACTAGTAAGGTCAAAACACGGTGCATGGCTGCAGGGAACATTCTGGCTTGTCCTTTACGACAATGCCAGCGGTATCTCGGAACCGGAAGTCTATCTGGAAGATGTCAGCCAGCCACAGTTAATGAAGTTTAACGAGGGCCCACATCGAGTGCAAGGAACGACTGGAAAATGTTGTGCTTGGAGATTTTGGCCATGATTTAAGTTGCGGGTGATGTGCCCTTTGGGCTGAAACAGATAATTTAGACTGACACCTGTGTTGCAATTTTGCCCAAACGCCTTGGATTAAAATTTGAAAAAGTACGTGTCTCCTGAGTTGTAGCATCTTCGAGTTCCGAGAGGTTTAAAATTACACGCCATAGTAGATTGATCATCGAGTACTTGAACGATCGACATACATTTTACAATAGAAAAAGGTAAAATTATGTGTTGTAGAAGCGGTTGTGCAGTTGGTAGGCCGTGTGCGTTTGATGTTCAATGATACTAGTGAAATTCACGGATAACACCCTGTATGTACTCGGCCCCCCGGTGGCAACCGCGGTGCGCGCTTGGCGACCCCGTTCCGCCGGTGTACTTGGCGAGTGCCTGTGGTTGACGGCTGCTGCCCAAACGTAGGCGGCTCAGGAACTGACGAAACGTTTCGTACGACCAAATATTTATCCTTGTTTTCATTCATCATGACTGTGTATCTGTAAGGAACGAGGTCACAAACGCGAGCGTAGATACAAAACACTTGCTGAACTTACTTCGCTAGCCAAGTGAATCCATTCCGCCAAAGTTCTCGCATATTCATCCTTGCCCTCATCAAGAGGTCTGTCCGATGTCCAAAGCGTAAAGGAAGTAAAGGTCGATGAGGGTATCAAACTCCGGGTCGAGGATAGTGGGTCAATGTTCGAGTCCGGACGGTAGTCTTCATCATCCCCTCCCTCGAGTTCATCCGCAGCACCATCCATAGCGACATGTCTCGACCGACGCGTAGTCGCACGCGTTTTCGACTTCGGTTTAGCCTTCTGTGAAAAGCCCGTGTCTTCCTTGTCCTTTCCCTTCGAGTCCAGTGGTACTCGCAAGACGACGCCACCGTATCCATTCGGGATATTCACTGTCTGTCCATATATTTGTCTCCCTCGAAAAGCAGCTACAAAACGCTCGACATTCCTTGAGGCGGAGGCATGTACATGAGTCGATCTAGATGAGTTTTCAAGCGGGGTCTCCGAGTCCATACGCATATCAAGATCCACTAGAGGCTGAGTAGTTGTTACCTGATCAATCACTCCGACCGGAGGTCCGGTTTGTAACGATACTAGCTCAGAGCTTGCGGACTGCGCGGACGAGGCAACTAGGGAAGTCGGTGTATGTTTGGGGCGGAAGTAGCGAGAGATGGGAGCAGGTCCAGTGTAGGATATGTGGAAGGGCATCAAGGAAGGGGTGCAGACCGGGAGCAGCCCCGCATCGGCCACAGAAGCAATTTCGAGCGACATCGTTGACCAAGGCAAACCGTAGCCTGCGGGGTTTCAAATACTAACCCACTGGGCCAATGTTAGTATTACCACTACGTAGGTACCTGTAGTAGGTCGAGTTCCAGACATTGAACTGATACTGCATTCGAGTCAGTAAAAAAATGATGTGATGAAGCGTGACAACATACCACTTGAGCACTGATGTCACCCTCTTTGGGTTCACTTACCAGGCGCATCAATTCTGCCAGCTCGATCCATTAACCAAAAATCAGGTACCTTGCGAACACAACTCCTCTACGGGGTCATCTTTCTTTCACCATGGCCCGGGTCACACATATTACCAGCTATCAACTTATACACTAACGAACCGATGTATGTTTCATCAGGTCTGCCTATAGTGCACACATTACTCAAAACGCACTTCAGTCCCGCCGGTATACATTTGTCATCATTCCGAACGTAGCTGTACTCACTGGGATGGTAATTCATAACCAAGACGAATGCGGATGGCCTAAGTGAAAGCTACCCACCATTCGTAGTCGTGGTCTTTGCAGGGCCAACGATCTTCATGGACGACTGGGTCACGGAATTCTTCCCCCATGTAACAGACTGTATCCTGTTTGCGGCGTTTGTACCATTGCTGGGAGTCCATTAGCAACTATTCCGATCGCTGAATGTACTTGCAGAACCCACCTTATGTCCCACCAGACATTCCGCGTCAGGCTTTGCACATGCATACCATTTCTCGAGGTCTTGATCGCCACACATGCAGGACTACGGAACAGTAAAACCGAGATATATCGCAACATGACGAGCATCGCTTTCCCCCTGATCCTTTCACGAGAGTTACGCGAGAAAAATGAACTTCAGAGACGTTGCATCACCGACAGTGGTGAGCGCTTTGGCGCGGACACTGACACCAAGGCAGAATGATTTCCTGACATGCGCCTGGATCAGCAGGAATATGAAAAGGTCATGGCGTCAACGCACCAGGTCCGAAACCGATAGAAAAGTTCCTAGTGTTAGTCATCTCGTCATTCACCACTAGCCTGATAATGCCGCCAGAGTCGCCAAATTCGTATATATGCGCCTGCCTCAGGACCATGTGCCGCCTCAGTCCAGTATCTGCATTCAGAAAAGTATCACACTCCTCGTAGGGATCGAGATGTTTCCTAATGGAGCCGACACCCATAACAAGGCCTGGAGCAATGGAAGAGAAGATGGGCCCAAAATTGTACACCTGAAGATGGTGTTCAGCGACTCCAGTGCTCTGGGGCCTCCAGAGTACCAAATCTACCTTGATTTGGGTTGTAACTCGTTGTCTTTGACTGGCCGGTTCCTAACCCACCTTTGGAATTCGAATAACTCCCCACCAGGTCGATAGCAGATCAAGACTCGGACTGCTGGCTCTTTGTGAAGTCCTTGCGCCCAATCTGCACTACTAGACATGCGACCGCCCGTCGACGACCGATCTCGCGTACATCCACTCGCCTCGCGCTGCCGATCCCCGCTAACCCGCACCTCATAGCGTCGAGTGTCCGAGCAGGCTCTCGCACGACCACCCTAGCCGACCTTTGCCAAATCACACTCGCACCTCGAGCCGTCATTCCTCCGTATATGCATGCATGCTACGTCGTTCACCCTGCACCCGCACTCCCTGTCCAGATGTCGCCCACTGCTGCCATTTTCACGGCCTCGAGTGCAAGATCGCCGACGAACGCACAAAAGGTACTACTCCAGCCTCAAGTGTACTGTCGCGTCCTCGACACCAGGACAAGTTCGAACGCCTACCAGGGTGTATACCCGATCTCCGATCCCGCTTTTCTTGCACCTGCACCTGTCCGTCAGTCGCAACTGGGACAGCAGTGTGCCCGGCGAGTTGTGATGATTGCCATTGTCCCTGAACTTGCTGGGTGTCTCTATTTTGGATAGCACCTTTTGGCAGGCGTTACGGGTGGTTTTTTGTTGTGCAAATAGTGCACAGATCTCTTCAACGTCGGTGTCCGACATAGGGATCATCGCTGGGGGACGCCGGATCATGTCGACGGTGGCTGGAGAACACAGTAGTTGACATAACCTGCATCGTGTAGATTACTGTCACTCATCACCCGAATGCGCCATACCAATCTGACATTCATGTAGTATTGCTCTATTATGTATCACAGTGTTGGACATGACCATGGTCTCAAATTCTCCCTTACATGCAATAAATAACATGCATATATAGCGTCTATGTACCAAGAAATGGGTGGTCCGGCAAAAACGACAGTCGCGCGCTCGATGGGCGTCACGGACGAACCAGAACCATCCTACAAATGATCATCAGGAGCGTGGTACGAACCGGTGGAGCAATAATCAAATGACCCGCATAAAGCACCATTGGACAGTGATCAGAAACCATTCACTCCACGAGGCCATGCCCATGGACGTTCATGCTGGCTAGTTTTTCCAAAGGAGCGCTACTTCCCATGGCTGCACTCTGCACGATGAAACGCGAGTGCGTCCTCTATGGCATCCATTAGATGTTTCATAGCCTATATGATGTCGTAAATTAGAAACCGCACAACATAACGAATGGACAATAAAAAAAAAAGATGAGGGATAGATCAGATGAACCAGTGAAGGTGATGAGGAAAAACATTTGCTCACCACAACAACGTTGTTCCCTTCCACGCCCTCTCGTGACAGCAGCTCTCACAAACGAACCAACATACCCTGCCGTCCTGCCTACTTTTGCCGACCGCTGTCCCGCAGTGCAGGTCGGCGCGGGAAGGTCGGGATTGGGAGATGTAATGTCGTCCAGGAATTCACTTGCTGTGGTTTGACGCGTCTTGAGTTGGCTAAAAAGGACAGGGGGAAAGTCGCCATTAGAGTGTATAGCAAAGTGAGAAATGGGTGAAAAGGTGTCCAAGATGATACACATACATTTCCTCGTCTTGAAATCCAACTAGTGCGCAGTAACGTTCTGCGTCATGGACAACCCTGTCCTATCTCTTTCTTTTAGCTACCGAGGTTCCATCGTGAAAAGTCGTACGCGGACTCGGGGACAAACATCCACTTGACTGAACCTGCCGTCCCATCCGCTTACTTCATCCAACAATTCTTGAGTGCACTCCGTACATTGGTCCTTCTTCTCGGGTGTTCTACTTTATCACTTGCAGTCTCTGTTTTGCCCGGTTGCCCTTCGAAATGCCACTGGTGTTGGAAATCATCGTACTCAATTTCAGTAAAAGGGTTCTGTGCACATTCAGGAAAGGGATTATGGATTATTACCTCGCCGTCTGGTTCGTCTATTCGTCCAGTTCAACCGCTATGTAGCATATCTCCCCTGGTAAACTAAGAAAGAACATTAGAAAAAGATAACTATTCAACATACAATGTCGAGGTGAACCTGAACCGAACCTAACCAAACCGGTCCAACACTACGTCCACGAGGCTATCGGAGTCCAACCAACCAAGCTTGGTCTGCCCCTCAGCCACGCCCACGGTTCTGTCCTCGCGACCCCGCCGTGGTGCCGTGAGCACGCTGCGTCCCGCGCGGCACCATTCACCCCCTCGCATCTGCACTATGCCCCTCCCGCATACGACGGGTTGCTCGCCTGAGGTGACACATACGACCCCAGGAGGTAATATCCTCCACCTACTCAGCCTCCCTGTCGATTCTCATTGACAATAACGATTGTCGGCTGATATGAATATGATCACTTCAAGGGTGGCACTTGGTCCCCGCTTGGTTTGTCTCCCATACCTGGGGTGCTGCTCACTCTGTTTCTTCACTCAGGCCCAGACCCAACTGGCGACCTGCCAGCAGACCACACACCAAGGCCGCCGGGAGAGGTGCGCTCCGACTACTGTTGCAGATACTTGAGCCGAGGGTACGGCTTCCCCGCTTTCTCCGCTCCCACTTCCATTATCATTAATTGTGTTAGGATGTATGCGCGCCCGCGTTTTAGCTAGTCTCCAATGCGAGGTTGGTACTGCACCTACGTCATGGCGCAAACAGGGGATATTCCGAACTGTACGTACGACTTCGTTGTTGTTGTGTCACCCCACAGTGACTTTGAAATAACATTTATTCATCCCGGGGTGCCGCCGGCGGAGTACCTCGATCGGTTCCAGGGGAAGATTATAGCACTCGACGGTAACACCATCGCAGAGCTGTGTATGGGGAGACCATAATACGAAGTTCAGTGATGGAAGTATGGATGGAATACATATATGTCAAATTCTGCGGAATGAACAACAATGGGTGCAGCAGTGGCGGCCCGAACGGCTACCGTGAACAACGGATACGAAGTTTTATGCACGTGAGTAGAACGATATCTAGACACGAACCTGGGAGTGAGTGATGTCATATATTTGACGCGCAGTGGTTGGGCGAGGACCATAGCCGGTGTGCTGGCACCGGCCTAGGGTCATAGAAATTGGCGCTAACGTATTGCCGCATTGCCAACACGTTGTTCGGTTCGTCCACCCATCGCCCTCTTCCTCTCCTCCCAGACTCGATTTCAGTCACCCACTACCACGAATCCAGCCATTCTAGCTTACAATATGAGTCAAGTCCAAACGTACGTCCTACCTTGATAGCTTTGTTGCAAGTCGCTTGACAGTGGCTATAGGGTGAAAATGATCACTATCAAAGGTGGGCTTGCGACGTGTGTCCCTCTGCATGGGACCGATCTATGTTTTTCTTCAGACGTCAAACTTCTCACTCAAGCATCGCAACACAAATTTCAGTGCCCGAGGCAATACCGGGTTGAGTTTTCGGTAGGCGAAAGTGTCCCGCGTGGGACGACGAAAGCAAAAGAGACAAACAATTCCACTTGCTGGGATGAGACGTTGTTCTTGTGCGTACGCGTCTACTCTTTGAAGCGAGTCAACTGAGGTTTCATCAGTGACGGGTATGATGAATCCGTCCTCTCAGCGAACGTTTACCGGATGCATCGCTTTAGAAGGAATAAGCTGTTGGGAAGTCTTAACGATACAGTCGGTGGATTATCCGGAAAGCTGAACGATGGTGGTACGCAGATATACTGCGTGACGTGTTCTACTGACAGGATCTTTCCGATCAAAGTGCTCCAAGTCCGTCTTACTAAGATTACCTCTAATGGCTCGGATCAATCTGAGGCTATCCTCCAGTTTATGCTCGTTGCTGAACCACTTGAGGGAAGCAATACAGGCGATTGTCAAGCGACCCACGTCGCCACCGCGACGACCAGCACTGCCGACGCACTTGGACCCGCGCCCGCAATCGTTGATGTGGCTAACTCAACAGTGTATACTGTTACGAATGCTTTGAGCCAAGTGCAGGCATTTGAGACGACGTGGAGCGATCTGTTAGATAGGATGAAACTTTTCGACACTATCGTGACCAATATTGCCCAGGTATGGTTACTCCCTGCTCTGTCTCAGGCCGTTGACGGCCCACATGTTATACAGGTTCACCCGTATGCGTCGCTCGCTTGGTCCGTTATATCAGCTGCGAACAAGGTCTGTCTCCTCTTTTTTATGTGTATCGCCACTGACCACTGGTAATAATTCACGCAGGTATTGGTAGATCAGAAAGATCGTGATGATCGAATCAATCGCTTGGCATGCACCATGAGCGATGCCCTCGAATTCGTCCTCGACGCAGAACCCTTGAAGGCGATCAAGGCGCACGTCAAGACAAGTACGCTCCTGATGCAACAGGTGACAGACTGTGGATACTTTATTTGCGAATATGCCAAACAGAAGAACTTTTGTCAGTCCTCATTGTACTCGCACTAGCCCCCTCTCATCTGTGTGTTTAGGGCTTCGCACGGTGAAATACACGTTTTCCGACATCGATTCCAAGGTGGCCGATTTCGAGAACAAGTTCCGAACCCTGAAGGCGGCATTCTTGGAGGGTGTTGCCGTGCAAACAGAGATTTTTCACCTTCGAATGATGGATGCAGCTGAACATGCTGGTACGTCCAAGGCGTTCAAATGGTGGGCAGATACTCACGGACCAGTGCCTTAGCGGAATCTGTTGACCTCGCCAACTTGTCATATGCGCCTGATGCCGGCTACAAACCGCAGAAAGGATGCATTTCCGGAACACGGGCGTCCTTGCTGCGTGATATTTGTGACATTATCAATAATCCTGATGAAGACGCCCCGCGGGTATGTCTTCTTACTGGTGTTGCGGGATCGGGCAAGTCGTCGGTGGCTCATTCGATTGCTCGACTGTATGACGAGCAAAAGAGGCTGGGATCGTCGTATTGCTTTTCACGCTCTTACATGGCAACACGGAGACCCGGGAATCTGTTCAGCACTATTGCACGTGACCTCTCCCGTCATGATTCCCAGTTCAAGTCTGCACTTTGGGCAGTTGTGAAAGACAATCCGGCACTTTGCACGACCTCGTCACCTTTGCTGCAAGTCGAGCACCTCATCATTGAACCTAGCAAGCAACTTCATCCTATTGGACCCCTAGTCATTGTCATTGATGCTTTAGATGAGAGTGGTGATCGAGCTGGTCGCCGAGAACTTCTATCTGCGATATCCAACTATATTACTCAGACCTCCTGTCCATCCAACCTTCGCTTTCTCATCACATCACGTTCCGAAGAAGACATCCTTTCTGTTCTCCTGCGTGGCTCATACTTGGTGCACAAACAAATGGAAGAGATCTCTCAGGATGTTGTTGATGGAGATATCAAGGAGTTTATACTGCATTCTCTTTCTCAGGATACTCAAACTGAGCTGGAGGAATTCTGGCCTGACAAGAGGTGGTGTCAGTTGCTTGTTCAAGAGTCCCAGCACCTTTTTCAATGGGTGTCCACAACATGTAACTTTATTCAGGACATTAATTGTGGTGGAAACTGCATAAAAGGGTTTGAGATGGTTGTGTTGGGGGACAAATTTGCTGGCCACCATCCTTTAGACATGCTTTACAAGACTATATTGGGTCAACTGTTTCCTAGTAAGGAGTCTCGAGAAACCTTTCAGCATGTGATGGCCATTGTGCTTGCACTCAAGGAGCCATTATCCTTCAGTTCTCTCTCTTTTCTGTTCAAATCAGACAAAGCTACAAGAGTAATAGCTATTAAGCCCATGGGATCATTATTGGATGGAGTATTAGATGATAAGCCAATTCGCCCATTGCACACTTCATTTTCAGACTTCCTACTGGATCCATCTCGAAGTGGTATCTTTCATGTCCATATTCAACCCTATCATTCCTTATGTCTTGGAAGAGCATTGCTTGGCTGTATGAAGAATATGCTGAAGTTCAACATGTGTAATCTTGGAGATGCTAGAGATTATAACAGATATGTTCCTAACCTTGCAAGTGAAGTTGAGAAGGCTATTCCCCCTTACCTGGCATATTCATGTCAATACTGGATGATCCACTTGAAAGATGCTGAGCCTGCCAAAGATGTGAAGGATGAAGTTAAAGAATTCTTTAAAGAAAAACTGTGTTATTGGCTTGAAGCCATTAGCCTTTTGTCACATTTCTCTGCACATTTCATCCAATCTGCCCTGAAAACCTGCAATATTCTTAAGACTTGGATCAAGGTAAGTTAAAAAAATGCCAAATTAAGATAAATACTGATTCAGGAACTGGTAGGACCCAGAGATTGCTACACTAGCATCAGAAGCATGGGAGTTCATTCATGTTTTTGCTCCTGTGCTGAAAGAATGCACACCACATTTATATTTGTCAGCCATGCCTCAAACACCATCCAACTCTTTACTCCATGAACTCTGGTCAATGCACCTACAAAGGAATGGATCAAGTGTATCAGGATATGCTACTAGCTGGCCAGCAGAGGTTCTTACAATACAAGGCCATGATATGGGTGTGACATGCATTGCCTATTCACCTGATGGGTTCCATTTTGCCTCTGGCTCTGAAAACTAGACCATTAGGGTTTGGAATGCAATTACTGGGGAGTTTATGGCAGGTCCATTTCAGGGGCACACAAATTGGGTCACATGCATTGCCTATTCACCTGATGGATCCCATATTGTCTCTGGCTCCAAAGACAAGACCATTAGGGTTTGGAATGCAATTACTGGGGAGTCTGTAGCAGGTCCATTTCAAGAACACAGAGATTCTATTGCATCTGTTGCTTATTCACCTGATGGATCCCATATTGTCTCTGGTTCCAAAGATAACACCATTAGAGTTTGGAATGCAATCACTGGGGAGTCTGTGGCAGGTCTATTTCAGGGACACACAAGCTGGATTACATCTGTTGCCTATTCACCTGATGGATTTTATATTGTCTCTGGCTCTAGAGACAAGACCATTAGAGTTTGGAATGCAATTACTGGGGAGTCTGTGGCAGGTCCATTTCAGGGGCACATAGATTGGATTACATCTGTTGTCTATTCACCTAATGAATCCCATATTGTCTCTGGCTCTGAAGACAAGACCATTAGGGTTTGGAATGCAATCACTGGGAAGCTAGTGGCAGGTCCATTTCAGGGGCATACAAAAGCCATCACATCTGTTGCCTGTTCATCTAATGAATCCCATATTGTCTCTGGCTCTGAAGACATGACTATTAGAGTTTGGAATACAATCACTGGAGAATCTGTGGCAGGTCCATTTCAGGGGCACACAGATTGGATCACATCTGTTGTCTATTCACCTGATGGATCCCATATTGTCTCTGGCTCTGGAGACAAGACCATTAGGATTTGGAATGCAATCACTGGGAGGTCTAAGACAGGTCCATTTCAGGGGCACACATTTCAGATCACAGCTGTTGCCTATTCATCTGATGGTTCTAATATTGTCTCTGGCTCTTTTGATGATACCATTAGAGTTTGGAATGCAATCACTGGGGAGTTGGTGGCAGGTTCATTTCAGGGTCACACAAGCTGGATTACATCTGTTGCCTATTCACCTGATGGTTTCCATATTGTCTCTGGCTCTTTTGACAAGATCATTAGAGTTTGGAATGCAATTACTGGGGAATCTGTGGCAGGTCCATTTCAGGAGCACATAGATTGGATTACATCTGAAGCTGACAGTCCTCACTATACAGCAAAGAACCTAGGCCCACACTAAGAACTAACTATAAGAGCTGAGAATTGAGGCTGGAATGCCACAAAGACTAAACTGGAGTCTTTGGGCATTGCATTGACAGCTATATATACTGTACAGACCAGTGCATGGACCAGCTTAAGGCTGGCGTGTGAATCTACACACTAACTATATAAGGGTATAGTAATAGAACATTCCAGAAGGTTCTATGACGGTAATTAAATATATAAGTTTGTCTGGACTAGTCTAGACCATGATGTCATAGCACAGCCACAACACAGCCTTTGATTGGTAAGAGGCACAGCCTCAAGTCATGTGATTAGTCACATGATAAGCACTGCCATAGGTCATGTGACATGAAAAAGTAACACTGTTGTGAAGGTAAAAATATGGCATTTTCAACACTACCCCCCTCCTAGGGTTTGGATTCCAGACGACCAATAAGAGAAGGTAAACATTCG
>JBBPKE010000153.1:0-20789 GCA_038089095.1 Tylopilus orsonianus | reverse complement strand
GTAGTCTGGCGTCTTTAGAGTCAAATGATGTCCCGTCCGATAGAAAACGCAGCTGGAACAGTGGTGGTCGTGGGGGAGTAGAACTACGCAGCCCATGGCTCGTATTAAGTAGGTAGTCAGTAGCTGGTGATGAGCCAATCAACGCTCTAGTGTTAGAATACGCAGTATGTAGCGACTGAAGTACGAGAAAAGAAACTACGATGCGAGTAGCTATCATTACATAATATACAAATATAAAAATAGGGGAAGTTCCAACATTTATCATAGACCCCGGCCGCAACTGGACATAATTAAATAGACACTGAATGCTACATTGTGCAAGAAATTGGCCGAAGCATATCTGTTTGACATGTCATTGATACTATTACCTGGATTGATACGGGAATATCATCGCACTGATTTTCTGATAAAGCCACAGCATAAGCCGGCTGTGGCCAACAGTGGAACACTGAGCGAACGGGGGGGCAGTGGACTGGACCAAGCCATATAAGGGAGACTGTGCGGCACGAGCACAAGGGCGGCTCTGCATCTCTATGATGAGCGATGGAGGTATATAGAATATGACACGTGGCTTACAGGTATGCCAGTGGCCCCAATGGGTTTACACACAGGTCGCACATTGCCTCATTGTACGGAAATCAGATCATCGACTACCAACTCTTGTTGTTCAAAATACTCTGTAGGATAAAATAAAAACAATCTATCCCTTCCCTCGGCGTCATAAACATAACATGTCTGACTCCACCCAAAGATCATTGATGACCTAGCCTGACCTGGAGAACGAGCCTCACTCACATTCACGCAAGCGACACTCGAGTTCCTTGTAGCTCCGCATGGCAGACACGACCAAAGCCGTTGTCAACCCCTTATTCCCGATCAGAATGTTTCTCGATCCATACTTGTACATCCACCCCATCGGCCATGACCCGTCCATCTCCTGCATCCGGCCGAGTTGCTCGTAATCTCGGCTGTCGCACACGCCGACGACTGCGGCAGCATGGATGCGCATGGCAAGTGCAAGCGCATCCCCTTGAGCCCCAAAGTGCTCCGCAATGCGCTTGGAAAATAACGGGCCCATTCGTTGGCGAGCGTAAATGGAAACAGATAGGAGGCGAGAGAGGAAGTAGAGAAAGGTATCAGGACCATGGTAGTAGAGTGTGCCGTTCGTGTACGCTCGGTTCCTGAGAACCTCGTAAACCCAATCAAAGGTCTCCCGTAGTTCGCCACCGCGACCATTGGCATAGAAGAACGTGAGTACATTGACGCACACAATAGGGTCTATAGAATGTTGTATGTTTTAGCACCACCAAATCAATGAGTATGAGAGTTGCGAGAACGCACCCATTCGAGGACGCGTGACGTCAAAGTACGTCATGATGATACCATCCTTGTTCTTCAGAGTCAGGATTTCGTTCATGATGTCGTTCTTGGCTTCCAGAGATAGGTGATCCGACGCCGTACACGCGATCGCCGTCGTGTCAAGGTCATATGGGAAAGAAGCCGTTCTGAGAGCATCGCCCGCTAGCACTAGCAATCAGTTATGACATCTAACACCAAAGACGATGAAATCTCACTCTTGAAGAAGTTGGTCAGCCGCGGGGACTTGATATAATCCACCAGACTAGGATCGCCCGTCGCCTCGAGAATGAGCAACTGTGCAAAATTCTCCTCAAGCACGATGCCTGCATTGGTCACAGATTTCATCTGCTTGGCATTGTTGCGTAGGTACCGCTCCCCGTCAACGATTGAATTCCGTACGAGCGCTCTCAACTCTTGAGCAACCTCCTTAAACGACGTAAATACGATGCCCTTGAGCCCCAGGGACTGGGCTGAGATTACATTTTCTAACTTGTCATCCACGAACGCGGTCCGACAAGGATCGACCCCGGTGGACTCCAGAACGTGGCGAAAGTAGCCAAGGTTTGGCTTTCGCTCGCCCGCCGCAGCAGACGTGAAAACGCACTCAAAGAGCGCCCAGTCTTCTGGACGACCCTTGTGACGAAGCACTTTCCAGTCTGGGGCGGAAATGTTGGACATGGCGAACAGCCGGATGTTGCTGTTCGCCTTGAGTTCGTGAAGCAGGGAAATCATGGAGTGGTCGCTCTGGAGGGAATCACGAGCCGCACAGAAGGCGGCGCCGACTTCGGACGCATCTAGAGAAAATTCCTCAGCGGCGAGATTGTAGACCTCTTCTTCGCCGAGATTCCCCTTCTCGTACTCGAACCAAATAGAAGAGCGTAGAATTGAGTGAAGTGTTTGGGGAGAGACAGAAGTCCCTGTATGGGCTGACCAAGTGAATAATACATCACCGAGGTCGAATATAATATTGTCGATCCGGCGATCGTACGCTGCCATAGGGAGGAATTTTGTTTCCAAGGGGGGTGGTGTCCCGAGAGGGGATACAAAGGTAGGTGAGGAAGGGGTAAAGATGGGAGATGCCCCCGTGAACTGCAATGGTGTGTTTTCGGTCGAGGATGCCATGCCTTCGGCTTGCACGAGTAAATGAAGTGATGCGATTTCTCGATCCACTTACATATGAGCAGAGAAGACCATAGTGGCGTCGGGCATTCCCGTAGTGTCGGCTGACCCTTGTTTCATGTGAACATCACGTCTGTCAAGTAGCAGTGGGCATGATGACCTTTTTCAGAGGCTGTACTCACATACCTCCTGCAAGAGCACAACTGGTCAAAAATGGGATGCGCCCATTTCCATCAAGAGACCTTCCGTAAAAGTTGACACCAAAATGCACCCTAGTTTGGACAACCGAAAACTGTGACGTAGCACCCGGTATGACAGAGTCAAACCTACTTACCTCGACAACAATATAGATCCCCCGTCTTCGGGTTCTCCGGACACCGGCAATCAGTTTATTCCATGTAAGCTTGCCCAGTTTCACTCCAGTAATAGACCCGCAGTGGCAGCAGCCATGGAATGGCTGTCTCTGCAGTTTGAATATATACCATCCACTCGTGCCGCTCGGATGACCCAGTCCGAAGAGAGGCAGTGAAGAGGTTGAAGTTTCCCCTCGATGTACACGTGGCAAAGCAAGAGACACCATAGCATGAAATATGGCTATTCAAGCACCTAACATTGAAATGACCGTCACCCTGGATCTCAAAAGTCTGGTTTTGGGACACTAGGCCAGTAGAGTCAAGAGTGCGGCAGGGGGAACAGTGTTAGGTTACTTACTTTGTCGTGGTGCCCCTTCGGTTCATGTGTATACTGGATGCGGCTCGCGAAGATCGAAAGCTGAGTGCCCCTCACTGATCCTTGTTTTTCTCACACCCTATATAGGTTTTTCCCGGGTCTCCGTATGGGGACTTTTCACTCTTAAGCCTAGAGAGGCAAATCTTTGGCCCAAGGCACTAGGTATAGGACTTGGGGCATGACATGCGTAGTAGTCAGCAGTATCAGCTGGAATGTAGTTGGAGTAACAGTGACGTTCTGTATGCCCCTGTTTACAACCACTCTTCTATGTAGCCTTGGCGTTTCAGTTTGAGCGCATCCTTACATTATATTGAACCATATAATTTGAAGATGCGCTCAACTGAGGTGAATCAAATACAAGTATTTCATCTAGGGAAATACTAACGATTATGCAAGGATATACTACTATATATATATACTGTACTACTGATTAATATCTCATGCCCCAAGTCCCGTACCTTGTGCCCTGGATCGAAGATCTTCCCATCTAATCTCGAGAATGAAAAAGTTCCTGACACTCTGATCTTCCTATGACAGACCGAGTACCGAGATCACCCCGATCGAGAGCGCGCGCCCGACAATATGCCGCACGCGACGACGTGGCTCTTGACGCAATACCAGTATCAGTAGAGAGCGATTTTGCCAAGCGAATAACTAAAGGACTATCATGACAGCACAAGTGGTACCCCCTCCTCCCCGCCGCACGTCAAGAGCCGACCAAACGGCCTGGGGATACTCCGAGCTGTCCTACTAGGCTGGCAGGTCACCCGTGCACGATCTCCGTGGTTCTCTGCACCTCTAAAAAGACATCAATGACACGGGGACAGTGCTTGTCCCCATGAAACATTTGTCGATAAACTAGGCGTGACACAAGCACTCATCTGTCCTACTTATTCAATGTAGCAGGTTTGTGTTTGTGGGCCCGCCCTGCAATGTCAACATCGAGCGGATGTATTGGATAGGCCACAACCACTCCGAATTCGCAGAGCATCGGAACAACGACATTGTCGTATGTGACGGGTCACGCTCGCCAAGTCCGTTGCTGTTCAACGAATGCGACTGGCACACCGATGCGACTGGTATGACATGCCCGAAGCAATAAAATAAACGTCCTTTTGAGCATGATATCCAATAACTTATCCCGACAAGTCATATCATGTAACATGAGCTAGAAACCGATAAAAAGTTCCACCCTAGACAATAAAACAAAAACCTATATCATCGTTCAACGTTACCTGTGAGGAACCACGCAACTGCCCCTGTCAGTGCCTATGTGCAATCCTCAACCCGGTCCTCCAGCCTCCGGTTGATCTCGGCGCGGATCTCCCTCAAGTTGGCTTTGAGTGTCTTGGCATCCTCAAACTTGCGATGTGCCATCGCTTCGCCGACAAACGACTCAAGAAGCGCTTCTTGTTCGAGCAGCGGTTGAAGCATATGTGCAAGCTCTGAATCGGGATCTACAAGCGGTGTCTGGGTGTCAGGAGAGTTAGCCTGTTTCCTGGCTTTGGGAAGCGACTGGGCAGATATCGTCAGCACCAGACCAAGAAAACAGTTTATCAGAAAAGTAAAGCTTGCCTGGAGAGGAAACATGTTCTTCTGCAGGAATAGATCTGCCCGCGTGCAAATTGCAAGGTGGACGCGGTCTTGAGAACTCCTGGATGCACATGGGATCTTGCGGATGCGTTTCGCGATGGCGTCGTACGAGGCAAAGTCATCAAGGATACGTTTACGGGCGGCCAAGGCTTCCTTGCCAGGTGGCGTGTCCGAGCTAGGTGAACTGTAAGTTTCGAGGGCATGGTTCACGTGATGGGCTTACTTGAGCGTCAGTAACAGTTCCTGGAATTGTGGGAGTGCGTCCTCGATCTCTTTCTCTAGACCGATGAACGCCTATAGCATATTGGTGAGATATGGTAAAGCGATGTTCTGGGACACGGCACCTCGTACAACCGAGTCAGTGGTGGTATGCGTGAAGTCTGCTGGTAAAACTGCTCTCGACTAATAGTGCACATGAACACTCATCGCTCGGAGAGGAAAAGTAAACTCACGAGAGGATGGGTTTGCAGTTCCCGCACACCCTTACCCCCTTCAAGAACTTTTCATCATCTGCCAGAGCGTCGTTCTTTTCTTTCTCGCTCTTTCCGGTTGCTGCACTTGCCCTGCGCTTGACGCCGTAATCTACGCCCTCGCCAACCTGTTCTATTTGCCGCGTCGTTAAATCTACGATGAACAATATGGAGCACGGTTCGGGACGATGTGGTCGTTTGATGGGAAGGGAACAAACAATTTGGCCGCAGAGACGACAGTGATGTTTCCGATTGGTTAGCGGGTGAAAGGAAGCGCTTATGTCTGGTTAGATGGGAGAGAGACGGGAAGAAATGGACTTACTTGCACATGGGACATTTCGAGACGGCAGCGTCTTCTTGCCACGGTGCGATACGTTGCTCAGCAGCTATATATGCGCACGGGAATGAGGCACGAAGAGAGGCAGGTAGGTCGGCATACCTCGAATGTCGCCTTTGGGGCCCTGTTGGGATTGCACGACACCCTTCCAGATGTCACTCGCGTCCATGTTTTTCAAGGTCGCAAAGTCAAGATCAAAGATGCTGGATCTCCTACGTTCGATTGGGGTTTTCGCGTTTGGATCGCTCGGCTGTGGGGGGAAGTGGAGATGGATGAGTTTTTCGAGGCGTCGTTCGAGTTTAGTGCGCTCGATGCGGGCGGCATCGTGCTTGGCCTTGCGTGCTTGTGAGAACTCGTCCGTGCGGGGGCGATACACGCCTCTAGGCTGGAATCCGGGTCTGTACGGGGCGGGGGAGCGATGGGAGAAGAGCGAGGTGGAGGGAGGCGGGGATGCTACTGGGGAAGGGGCGAGGCTAGATGAGACGGGCGTGGGTGGAGGCACCAACACAGGCTGAACGGAGGGGGCAGCAAGAGACGAGCTGGGGGTATGGGAAGGACTAGGGCGGTTTGAATTGGCGTCACTGACGACGGAGTTGATGGACGGGACACGACTGTGCAGAGGAGGCGAATGAGGGGACGGGGGGGAGAGATCAAGCTGACGGGCGATGGTGGACGAGGAAGAGGGTGTGCGCAACTGGGCGTCTGGGGGGCGGAGGGGGGACGAAGGGAGGGGCGCTCGAGCGGCAGATGGGCGTGGCTGTAGGCGCCGGAAGGAGGACAGCTTCTTGGGGGTAGTGGGTGTGGCAGGCGGTGCGGACGAGGACGAGGGCTGATCAAGCTGCCTGTGCTTGGCATCGACGGGAAGGGACGGGGGCTCCGGCTGCGGCGTAGGGGGGAGGCTGCTGACGAGAAGGGGCGGGATGTCGGAAGGGGAGTCCGTGTCGGGCGGGGAAGGGAGAGCGTCTACTGGCGGGGTGAGGTCGAGGACGAACTTCTCCGTGTCCCAATGGTGGGAATGGCGCGTCGGGGGCGGGACATTCGGCGGGAGCGGCAGGGCGGAGGCAGTGCGCGAGTGGCGCTTGGGCTGGGGCGTGGTCAGCGACGGATCTGCAGGACGAGCGGGGGGTTACCTTGTAGGCCTGGTACGGGACGGCGGCCTGGCTGCTTTGCATGGATCGAGCACCGCCAGCATTGGCAGAATCCATTGCCAGCTCCCCGTCACGTGGATTCCAGCTTTGTTACAAAGTACATCAGCCTAGTTATGGAAGTAGCTACTCCACGTCCAAGTCACACTTTTGAAACAATCCCACCAGAACGGATAATGTCGAAAAACGCATCTTTGTCTGTCGTGCCTGACGCAGATGTCGATTATCAGCAAACAAGGACAGTCAGAAACGTCACACACTCGGATTTCCAACTCCAGACTTGTAGCTGGTGCTCTTATCTTTATGTTTCCTGCCGAGGGATGGCGTGGGTAATGAAGGCTTTCCAGTGCCACGAGAGACCTTGGCTTCTTCCTCGGCTGCTGCGGCTGCCAGCTGTGACTGTTGAATGGCATTGAAGAGTTTGACCACTATCGAGAATGGTTGAGCAAGAGCATTGTGCAAGTAGTGTCCGACGTACCGCCTCTCTGCGCGACTTTGCGTAAAGATCTCTCACTTTCACCACCCCAACTTCCAATCACATCCCTGACCCTACCCCTCTCCTCCTTTTCTTTGCGTTCTATTTCAATTACCTTTCTGGCTTTTAATTCCAGTTTGGCATGTTTTTTTTGGTGCACCACAGAGGGTTTGAGGGACAAGGGCAGATTCGAAGGTGCATCCGTGCCGAGGAGGGATCGTAGTGTCGCACCAAACTGTGCAGGATCCGTAGCCCTCCTCTTGCGCTTCAGCGTTTTCTTCGATTTCATTCGTTGCCCTCTGGCGATCTCGTCATCAGTGTTCTGTGAGCTTTCCTGGTCGACTTGTTCTTCTTCCTCTGGAGAACCGTCTAGTTGGAGGTCCTCACTTGTGGCGACGGAATCATCTTCAGCTAGCTTTGCGCGTTTGCTTGTAGGCATGCCCCGCGATGTTACCAAGCTGTCGGCGTCACCGTGTCATACGGGGGGCTGCGTTTGCGTCACGTGACGTTGCTCGCCTGCTGCCTCCCATGTACCGAGCAGAGCACCCGATCCCAACCCTCTGCGGGCAGCCCGTCACCGCCCTCGCATTCGACCCTGTCTCCGACTCCCTCTGGGCCGGCGACCACTCCGGCACAGTTGCCGCACTCCACTCCGTAGACGGCCTCCGCGGCGTCTCCTTCCCCGTCGGCGGCCCGCTCCCCGTCAAGCAGCTCGTCGTCGCCGACAACCATGTCCGCGCACTCGGCCTCGCTGGCCATGGAATCGGCGCATGGGCCAAGGGCGGCGTCAACAAGTGGTACTATCGGTACGTCCCGCCCCCGCCACCCGCCCGCGCTACCTGACTCCGCCCAGCGCACCGTCCGCGACCGTCTCCGCCATGTCCCCCTCTGCCCCCTCTTCCAACATTCTCGCCGCCACTACGACTGCGCCGGACATTGTTCTGCTCAACACGCTCACCGGCGCCGTCCTCCGCCAGTCTCCTGTCCAATCTCACGTCACCCATCTCTGTCTTTCCCACTTTGCCCTCCTCTGTGCGTCCGCTGACGGCTACGTGCGCGCACACGACCCCCGCACCGCCGCACGCGTAGAGAATCCTGACGCAGCCGTGCTTGCACACGCCAGCGGCATCCAGGATCTCCAAGCATCCGGCAACCTCTTCTTCACCATCGGCTGGAGTTCAAGGTCTATTATCTTTTTTCCCCCTTCCCCCACACTCACCTGACCTAGACATGGCCACGAGTTCCCCGATCCCCTCGTCAAGGTCTACGACTTGCGCAACATGAGGCCGCTTCCCCCCATCCCCTTTTCGGACGGCCCTGCTTTTATCAACTTGCTACCAAAGCATACATCCAGCCTCGTCATTACCTCGGCACAAGGCCTTGTAAACGTCGTCGACGTGTCCGATACCAACACCTCTGGCTTCTACCACGTGCGTACCATGTTCGCCTTGTGTCCTCTCTCCTCCAACCCTACTCCAAGCTTGACACCACCTCATACATTACGTCCACCGCCGTTTCATCCAACGGATCTTATCTCGCCTTTGGCGATGCCATCGGTACAATTCATCTCCTCACAGCAGCAGACGAATCGTCCGAGCCATTCTTCAACGGTTTCCAAGGCCAGCCGATCGAGTGGGCAGACGTCCCGGAGCCGCTCCCAGAGATAAACTGGACAGATTCAACGTATGTTGTTCATCCCGTTACATCATTGTACGTTCCAGCTGATCACATACAAGTCCTCTCAACTCGATCGGTGTGCCACACTACACCACCCCCCTGCTTTCGTCTTGGACGCCTCAATTCCTTTCGTCCACCGACCCTCCCTACCCCCCGCCTGCAAAAATTCCACCCCAGATCCTGTCAACGATGAAGATCAATGACAACGTTGCATACGCCGCTCTCCCAAAGGAGCTCAGAGGCCGCAGAAATCGCATCGTCGTCTCGAGCACAAAAGATCATGCCAGATTCAGGAGTGGAAAAGCAGGGCACAGCGATGACGTATGTCATTCCGCCACCGCATGGAAATATGACACAAGTGTATTACAGGTCGGGTTGGAGAATCTCTCTCTCGACGATACTATCGGCGAGGTACCCCGCATGTATCGCAAGGTTGAGATTGAATACTCCAAATTCGGAGTCGAAGACTTTGATTTTGGGTACGTGCTTGTATACTCACCTCTCTGCGTTCTGACTCTTGTCCTTGAGATTCTACAACAAGACAGCTTACAGCGGCCTAGAAACCCACATCTTGAATTCATACACGAATCCAATGTTGCAGGTGATGCACTATACTCTTCCTATCAGAAAGCTAGCCAAATCGCATATCACGACAAATTGTCCAAGAGAGCATTGTCTGTTGTGCGAACTCGGATTTGTCGTACGTATGCTCGAGGACGCACACGGCACCAACTGTCAGTCAAGCAACTTCTGCAAGACGGTCGGCGTTCTTGCTCAAGGTATGGCCCATTCTCTTTTTTTTTAAAAAACGTCTCGAGTAAGACTTGTTACGAACAACAAGCTCAAAACCAACTCGAATTGATGGATTACGGCCGTGAACCCACCGAGGTTGATTACGCTCACATGATTCAATCGTTTCACCGTTTCCTCGTCGACCATCTCAGCTCGGAAGGCAACACGTTTCCTCACAACCCTGTAATCTTTCAGCACCCTACTCTATCCGCGCCATCTACTTTCTTGGCCGATACTCACCCAAGGTCAAACGCGTCCTTTTCACCCGCAGCTGCTCCTGTGACACAACTATTGGGGATTGATGCGAAAAATATCATTGTGTGTATGAGCTGCAAGGCCGTCAGGGAAAAGGAGAACATGACGCACGTTGTTGACATGATTTATCCGAGAAAGGTATATCCGTCTCTTCTTGTTTGAGTTGTTGTTGATTATCATCGACGTTGAGCCGCTTCCGAGTGAGGTCCCCTCTCAAGCCACCTTTTCTGATATTCTACGTGCGTCTCTTATCCGACAAATGACCCACAAAGCTACCTGCCAGACTTGCAAACAATTCGCTACATTTTCTTCCCGCCGCTCCATCTCGAGCAGAGATCTCCCGCCTGTATTAGCAGTGAATGCAAGTGTGTACAACGAGGACAATCTAAAATTTTGGCTCGATACGAAAACGTCGAGGTTCCTGAGTCCGACGGTGGAGGTAAGAGGGGAGGTGGCAGGAATTGACGATCCCGAGAGCGTAACATACGAGTTGCGGGTGCGTATATGCGGCCATGGAATGTTCAAGACTCTTCCCTACATACCTAGGCTATCGTGTGTCAGATCATGACGAAGGTGAGACACTCGCACTTGGTCGCGATCATCAAGGGTGAGCCATGTCGACCACTTTGCTCTTCTTTTACATATAATGTCGTTTTAGTGTCCGAGGCAGAAAACCAGCCGCATCTCAAGAGTCCTTGGTTTTTGTTCAACGACTTTGTGGTCCGCAATATCTCGGAGGATGAGGCACTAAGTTTCCCGAGTTTTTGGAAGGTCCCTGCGGTGTTGTATCTCGAACGTGAAGACGCACGCTCTTTTCTCGACTTTAGCAGTCTCCCCGACGAGCTCGATCCGTCGATATTGAGTCGAGACACGTCGATATCAGTGTAAGCATTGACATTATACCGTTGTTCCGCTGGGTTCCATATTGGATGCACGACACAGAAACCGAGACAAGAATTTAATCAAGCACGAATGCTTACGGTTTGAAGAGTTACCCAATCCCGGGACGTTGGTCGCAATCGATGCAGAGTTTGTGTTAATGCAACAGGTGGGTTCACTCCCAAATCGACGCGCTCGCCCCCCCAAACGCGGATATCTATTTCAAAGGAAGAAATAGAATTCAGGTCGGATGGCACCAACCGGGTTATTCGTCCTGCTCGGCTCAGCCTTGCACGTGTGTCTGTCTTGCGGGGGGACGGCACGAAAGAAGGTGTTCCATTCATTGACGACCACATTCATACGAGCGAGGTGATTGTCGACTATCTCACAGAGTTTTCCGGGATTAAATGTATGCTGCGTTCCGCTGTCCCTCTACGTCGCTGATCCGTGCCTGTGACGTCATACCCAGTTGGAGATTTGGATCCGCACTTGTCGAGGCACACCCTGACACCGCTGAAGGTTGTATACAAGAAGCTGCGGTCGCTCGTCGATCGAGGATGCATCTTTATCGGTCATGGACTTTCGAAAGATTTTCGGATCATCAGTCCGTCCCCCACTCGTCCGTGGCGTCGTACCGCTGATCGTATTCCCGTAGATATTTTCGTTCCGCCGGAACAAGTGATCGACACGGTGGACCTGTACTTTTTACGTAGTCGTCAACGGCGACTCTCACTCCGATTTCTGTCGTGGTTCATCCTAGGTGAAAGCATCCAGACGGATACACACGATTCGATCGAGGACGCTCGGTCTGCGTTACAATTGTACAAGGCGTACCACGGGTTTGAGGAACGGGGTGTGTTTGACGACAAGTTGGAGGAGTTGTATCGGGTTGGGAAACATTATGTGCGTCATTTTTTTTACTCTATATGGATACATGTATATTTGCGTTTGGTATGGTGTTGACTCGGCGTGCTTGGACAGGGGTGGAAGCCGCCGCCGACGACGCCAACGGCAAGTTCACCCGCCCCACCAAGTTTGTCGCCGACGCCGGCACCGATGCCGACATCTGGTTCATCGCAAGGGACCCCGGGGCAGAGGCGCGGACCACCGGTGCCGATGTCGGTGTCGGTGCCGATGCAAGCGTCTAGCGTGTCGCAATTCAACATGCTCGCGGCAGCCGCGGCGGCAAGACACCTTGGTCCTCGAGGTTCGTTTCAGTCGATGCGTCTGGATGCGATGGCGTCGAGCGCGGCGGCAGCATCTGCGGCGGGATATTTTGGATCCGCGGATGGGGGTGCGTTTAGGGTGCCGGGAATAGGTCGGGGACGGGGAGCTGGTGGGAGTGGATGGAGCAGGGGGTGAATGCTTGGCAGCTGTCTTTTCTGAGAGGAACGTGTGTGGTGCGTGATGGAGAAATTGACCAAGGATGTGATACCATGTACGTGTATTTTCTGTGTAGAATGGTCGCGACGCTACATGATGTAGTAGCAGACCCTTTCAATCACGCTGTCACCCATTTCGATGAAACGGATAACAAATACTAACGACATCTTGGTTTAGCTGTGGGAATTCGTGTGGCTGTGGGCATTACTTACTAGATGGCGGGAGTCCTCATATCCGCATTTTATTCAACGTGCCCGTCTCCCCGGCCGCTCGTGTAATCGTTCGTTTCATATGGCGCATCAGGTCACCGTGCCGTTAGTCTCCCAAGTCGCCCCCAGTCCTCGGAGACTCAGCAGTCAAGCGGCACTAAATACGTCTAGATAAGTTGTTATTGTTTGACGATTGGTGCCGGTACCTTGGCGGCGCCTCGAGGCGGTAGATATCTCCGAATTCACCACCACTTGAATCTAGCGAGTAACGAATTCCTATCGAATTTTCATTCTGAAGTCTCATCCCTGTTACCAATGGAGCAATTGCGGCCCATACAACTGGCATGATTCCCGCCTTCGTGTAAACCTAGAAGCGCACATCTAAAAAATGCCTGGTTCAACAAAAGTACCGTGATCCGATTTTGACGTGCAAGGTGAAAAAAAAAGGGTTTGCAAGTTTTGTCGTCCCGCTCTGCAGAGCAATTATGATGGTGTACCTATGGCCGGAAAACTCTGAGCGCATGTGTTGGTTCGTGATCTTTTCGAGGCTCAGAAATGGCTAACATGTTACATCGGCTTCTTCCTGTGCCTCCCAGATTCTCTCCTGGTAGGTATGTCATCACAATGGATTAAGACCACTGTGAAATAGTCATCGACCAATCAGATCTTCATATGGGCCACTATTTACATGAGAACATTCACTATGGATATTACCACATGCCGGTACTGCAAAGCCAGTATACTATTGTGAGATCAGAGTTGCAAAATGGACTAGAGATGCAAAACACGTTCCACTACAACACACAATGTAGAGAGCGAGTCGTGTTCGTGGATTTAGTTCGTATTAGACCTTCTTTAGAGTCTTACATATTTTTTTCTTGAAAAAAGATTATTATATTAATGTCGGCTTCATATCTATGCATTGATACGCACGTTTCTGATGATAAACAGTCAGGGCACAGCGGGATTCATTTCTAAAAAATACCAGAAATTTGAGATGGATATTTCATATCCTCGTCCTTCTTTCCCATGCTTTTCTAAAGACCTTTCATTGAGATGTGAGTTGCTACTGCACTCTCAGTCCCCATCACCAGTCATGCTGCACAGCGTGACAAATTCGAGCCGAGTTACACGGCGCTGGGTGGCAGAACAGGGCAAAGGTCACGAGATTGTGTCCCCGATAGGCGACACAACACAGTCGAAGTTTCAATGGTATGTGTGACAGGTTGTAACCTCCTGTGAGGTTGCGTCACGGAAATTTTGCAACTCTGGTCCACTTTCTGGACAGCACATCGGTATCCGCCTGGCACACTCCATTTGTGTCCAATCCTTGTTTTAAAGACGAGGAATTTATCTACATCTACTAATAAACTATTGGAATTTTTTTCATGATTTATTTGTTAGGCAAGAAGTGCACTACAAGAAAAGCATGTCTGAATTTTGCAACTCTGGTCTCACGATAGTATGGGGTAAGGCTAAATCATATCTGGCTATCACCATCACAGGAGCCCACCAAAGTTGGTCATGTCAAAGTATACAAAATAATCAATCTTTTATGGTCTGACAGGGACGTGTACATTGGGTTTGCACTTGTCTTTCTATAATCCCAAGATAGCTGCCGTGATCCTCCGGTCATCCAGGGTATAGGTTTTATTTTATACCGAGTGTTCCATTTCATCATCACGCTGTTACGGAGGTCAATCTTCGCCCACAGCCTTCTTATCCACCCACCTTTTCCTACAGCTTATTCTAAAAGTCTCCTTAATCGGATTCGGGGAAACGCATGTTGTCCCCAACGGGCGGAGCCCAGAGGAGTTGTCGATATAAAAGCTACCCGCCTGCTGGCGAGTTGTAGTTCCTCCTTCTACTGCAATCCCGTCATGTCTGCAGTAAACCACGCCGAGTCTTATCATGCGACAAACCCTACGCACATGACTCCTCATGATACGACTGTCGATGTGTCCACTATCCATGGAAACGACGGTAGCCAAGTTCACCCAGTGGGTGCCATCTTCCACTACTGTATCTAATTATTCTGTCTAATTCACATCCGTAATTCAGTCTACCCATTCATGTCAAGCAGAGAAGCCTTGTCAGTGGGGCGCCTGTGGAACTGGAGTTTCATGCAAGACAATTGCGGTACACCTCGGGTGTGGCCATACGCTCCCGAGACTGGAAAAGTCTGCAAAGATGAAGTGTTGGTGGGGGGAATGCGACAAATACGTTACACGGCACAACCTTATCAGACACCTTCGTGAGGTGCATCTAGAGCACGATCGAGTCTAGCTGGACAACTCCTGAAGGTAAAAGTATACCATAATTACACTCTCGGACAAACAGCTCATTCCGTAATCTCAGTATCTCATGTGGGACATTATTTCTGCTGTGAGGGAATCTGTGAACTTGTTTATGTTGACATAGCTTTTGATGGGATGAGTTGTTGAGAATCCTAGTTACACGTGTCGAGAAAGCCATTGCGACATCCCCGTGGTCGGCAGAAAGTGTGTTCCTAGATGTGTATTGTGAGGGATTATAATTGCGGTCGGTTCAACACCGCCTGTCATCATGGCTTGTTGAAATCTCATGTGTGTAATTTACGCTGAATCTATTTTGACTGCTTCAGATCACCTTACTGAGAGCCTACCTTTTCTTCTAAAATACACTTCATCTCACTCGGGAGACTGTGTCCTCCCATCTTCCCAGTCGATCTGTACTGCCATCCCAACCTACCAGCCTCCTTTCTATATGTCGGTGTACATTGTGGATCCACATTTGCCCTTACTACCGCTGGATAACATGTCTCTAAGTTCAACACATAGTTCTCGTCTTCAAACTCGGTCGTCTGCTGAATTTAGTACGCGCTATCCATGTCCAGCATCAAACTTAGGCTGGGAGAAGACTGTAATCATGACAGACCTTGGCAGCGAAGCGGAAAAGATAGCGTGCTCAAAGTGGGTGAATGCATTTGTTGCTGGCGGCTTCCATGTTGTGTATCAGCATCAGTTTGTGAATCCCATACTTTGTCGTCTCTTCATCAAGGCCAGGTCTGACATTAGCAGGGAAATCTTTGCATTCACCATACCGGTCATCCCAGCCGGTCGAAAACAAATAAGTGCATAGATACGTGTTTTTTTTCTCTTGGATGACCACCGCAGGACATGAAATACAACTGTCAGAGGCGTCAATTTTCATTCGGTTAACAAACATGTAGTGTAACGCACTCTGTTGACCCTTGCTAACCACTTGTACATTTTTTATGCTTGAGCCACCTGTGAGAATGACACAAGACATCCCACGTCATCGGTGCGCTTCCGAATTCCACGCTAGTTGAAGAGCTAGTAGCATTGTGAACACGAGGATGGGTGTAGGTGCTTAGCCAGAGAACCCTGACTTTGGTGAAGAATATGAAACATTGTCGAGTCTGAAAGAGAGTGATTGGCATTCAGCAACGAGGAGAGGAGAAGTACAACATGAATAATACTCGAAACACAAATATCGGTCCTGGACTGTCCATGAGTTTTCCTGCCGGAGTGGCCTGGTCTGGCTGGGGGCAAGACAGAAATGGTGAACCGAGGCTAGAGAAAACGGTGACAACATAGGTTCAAGTTAGGCAAGTGGACGATTGCATTCTCAGTTGAGATTAATATGTGCCCTTGGTCGGTTGGTGCAACAAAAAACAAAAGAACAAGGTTTTGCCCGCCCTATCCTAATGGCAACAGGGTCAACTCTGTCATAGGCAAGTGCTTCTAACTGGAATAGCACCTGAGTCCATATAAGACCACTGGAACAACCATTTCGCGAGACACCAACCTTCTAGGCCAGTTTAGCGACCTGCCACTGATCCTCGCTTGTCAGACATAAGGGGCTCATAGGCACAGCAACCGTAGAGATATGTCTGAAAGCGAATGTAGAGTGCCAAGGTGCATTTCCCTCCTTGTACGCCAGTGTTGCTTGTGGTGTGAGATTGCCAGAGAATGGGAAGAGAAGAGCTTATCAGCAAACCGAAGTTGACGGTGACCCGATTATGCTCCCACGAGGGAGCCGAACGCCGTCCACTACCAGGCATATTCACACGAAATGACGCATTGTAAGTTGGTCCAAGTCAGTAGGGATGAATAATGAAATGAGTACTGACCCGACTACTTAGATGCTGATCATGCACAATTTTGCACCCTGCGCAGCAATGATATTGATGGCAATGGTTTCTAAATATCTGAATGTTCATGGTGAGTGTGGATGAGAGTGTCACATACAGTGTACGGCACATCGGCATTCAAGTTGATAGATGTGCAGTGATAGGGGATATTTCCTCTTCTAGTCGGCCAACTAGCGGGCCCGAATTAGCTGAGTCATCGGAAGGTTCCAGATTTCGAGCTTGTTCGACGCCCGAAACACGGATGCAAGGGCAACTGCATAACAAACCCGGTTTGGCGTGTGGGCTGGTGTTACCAGACTTGAAAGCCTTGGGCTGTCATTGTGATTTCATATCAGTGTGTCAAATCCAGCCGCGGCGATATTGATGGACAGAACAGTCGGTGCCAGTGAGCATTCACACACCTTAATCAGGTGAAGGATTTAGAAGGTGGGGGAGCATGGACAATACCCTAGTCAATATATTGTAACTCAACCATTTTGCTATACAGGTAGATCCCTTTGAGTATATACAGTTTAATGGATGTATGCTAGAAGGTACGTGCCAGACGAGAGTGGGCATCATCTAGACCCTGATGACAGAGGTTCAGTGGGTACTGTAGACAAACCTGAGAGTACCATCCAATCAATAGTATCCTGGTTGTGGTCTCGTAACCACTCATTTGCGTGCTCGAAGTGCCCATTCCCGAGGAAGCCGCGATATGCAGAGAGAAGAGACGGATGGGGAGATCTGTGTATGTATTTGGATCAGGAAATGGAACGAGCTACGAGAAGGGGCATATATTAATACGTACCCCAATACCAAATGTTTCTCTTGAGTAGCAACACAAACATTGATAAATTTGCATCAGCGTCCCCAATGCACACCACCGTACACACCTCATCGATCCGTACACGGTCACATGTGTTTTGTACAGGAAGCCCCCATGCGAAAAACACAACCCCGCGACTGACATTGCCAGCATATGCAAGAATGGCAGCAAGGATGGCGTCAGTGAAGGGTTCCCATCCCTTTTTGGCATGCGAGTTGGCTCTGAGCAAAGACAGTGTGACAGGCATTGAGCCAGAGGGCGCCAGCTTTGGCAAGGGGGGTAAGGCCTCTGCATGAACGGTGTCTAGGTTCAAAAGAGAAATTCGTCAGAATTCAGCGACAGGTGCACTGGAAAAAGAAAAGGAAAGAGAAATGGCAAGATTAACCCTGTCGTGGAAGGGAAAAATGCAGGAACGTCGTTGGCAAGCTATTTGTACATAAATATTTTTGAGTGATCCCGCCAGTTTGGTTGGTAGCAACACGGAAAAAGAGTGTTCTAAGGGTCAGGATCAGTACATGGAAATCTATGATTACATCGGGTGCATAACAGACTGTGTGCTTGGCTGATGTTGTGGTATGGATCCTGGAATCACAACAGACACTGAAGAATTGGAGCAAGGGTGATAGGGCTACATGCTTACTTGTCCTATTATGACTGCCTTCACAGCATAAAGCAGGGTCAATTGCGACAATGAATAAATGTCTTTGGCTGGTGGATACACGAGTTCGAACTGGACCTCTCAGCCGATGTGATACACGCGCTCACCTGGTGGATATACTTGATGAGATTTAATCTCCAGAATCAGAAAATCTTTGAGCTGCATTAGATCACTACTCGCACCAGGTAAGCATGCAAACTTGAGACGCACCTGGCGAAAATAGGGTTTGGTAAACTCTGCTTCGAGCGCGGTTCTTCACGACGTGCCCATTGTGTCCCACTCAAGATTGTCGATGGTATTTCTCACGTCTTCAGTTGCTTCACCTGTGCCGATGCTTATTCCAGTAGTCGTTGACCTGGAGTTTCCGATTGGGTGTGGTGTCGAGTTGGCTTGGAGTGCATACCGACATAATTACCTTTATCTCAACCTTGTGCTTCTTGCTCCCAGCACTGGTGACTGCACTGGCCGCGATACATTTGTGTGGCAGGATGGATGTCATCCTAGGTGCTTTCGTCAGGTGTGATGCGAGACAGCCCAGTGTATGCCGTGGCAAGCTCTTGACAGTGCTAACAGACAGTGATAAACGTAGTACTTAGGAGGCATCTTCTTTTGGTCATACCTCTGTCACACGCACTCACGCACACTTTGCATTGGATACGTTGAATACATAGGCTGATGCAGCTGGTGATTTCCTTTTCGTCATATTTTTAGCCAACCAGTAATTCGGAGCGAGTGGTGGTTGATTTATCATTCCATAATATTCACTTTTTTATTCACCGCCTTGGGGCACAAGTATGTACAAACACCGGCAGCAGCACATGCACAGTAGGTCTGAATCTGCAGGGTTGTGAACGGTTTTTTCCAGTTCCACTCAAAGGATCATCCGCCATGAGCCTAAAGCACTTTTTCTGAGTTTTATATTTCTCCCGAAAATCTTGCCGAGCGTTCACTTAGCTCATTACTATACATTGATCGCTCCCATTGCAAGTTAGCGGTCATGTTTTTGTTGTCGTTCTGTATACTGTAGTACTAGCCTGTGTTTCTCTTTTTGTGCTAGTCCTTAATAAGCGATCAGCAGTTCTGAAACACCGAATACAGTCGTCTATGCGGATTCCCCGACAACGCGTGAGACAAAGAATATTTTTCGTGTCAATGGTGGCAGCGCCGGTGGCCCAGGCGGTGTGTGCAGGTGACAGGGGGCCCCACACCGAGCGGTAAACTCACTCCCTTGCAGATCAGGGTAGGGCACTGTGTTTTAATGGGCCCAAAGTGATCGGACACGTGCGTGATCTCTGCTTTGTGGTGGAAGCATGTCCGCCTTGTTCTAGAGTAGACTAAGGCCCGACCGTTTTGTTATATCATTGGTGAAATAGGATTCGCCGCAGTCAACGATGTTGTGTGCGTTGATATTCTCGTGCGTTCGAATTCTCTTTTATGTACCACTTCCAAGAACCCGGTCCAGCCATACGAATGGCGGCCATAATTGGTCACTCAGAGTCGGCGGAATCTCGACTGCCTTGACTGTACCTGCGTTTCAGTCTAAACTATTTCAAGGTTAATCGATAATCAAATTCCTTCGGGGAATCTTTGCGGTTCCTTCCATAGATGAACGTTCTTAGTAGTTCCCCGTCTTATTCATTCCCACACCTGTCCAACTTTGGGCCAGCCGAATGAGCTGATTTTTCAGTTCCTGCACCGAGATTGCGGAAGCAAAACCTACTATAACCGGTCAAAAACCGTCGTGGGAAGCATGTTCTAGGCTGAAGCGCCACCGGCCTCAGTTGGGTAGAACCAAAAGGCTGTTGGGGAGATACCGAACTACTGCATTTTACAAAACATGGTATTGTTCTACGGCAATTTCCGAGGTCTTATGTATTTGCCGCTTTACGGGTCGTGATTCGTCGTGAATGTGTACTACGCTACCCGCTGATGGGCCACCGCCGACGTGGCGCGCGCTTAAAAACATGTATATACAAAAACAATTGTTTTTACACTGGTTTTGGATGCCTCGACGACTTGGCTACAGCTTCCAGAAGCCATGTGCGAAGCCACCGTGACTCTGCTAGTATCTAACATAGCTGGTCTTCCTAGTACCCTACGGCGTCTCGCACAGCGAGAAGAGAAGACAGCAAGCTATAGTTGTGAGTATTCTTGTTCGCTGCCTCTATTTTCTGCACATCTCCGTTTCGATCACCGTCACAAACTTTACTTTCATACTGGTAGGCAGCCGACGCGATACTGAATACTTCTCTCATTAGGTTGATAGCGCTCAGCGCCATTAATGTACCCCACCCGAACAACCTATGGTAACACTGTGTTCGGGGCTTTGCCCAATGCCCGCGGAACGGGGGTTTGGTCATACTATCAAAAGACCAGAGTTGCAAAATGGACTGGAGATGAAAAATGCATTCTGCTACAGCACATAGCATAGATGGCAACTCGTGACGATAGACATAGTTTGTAATAGCCTTCCTCTAGACCCTTGTATTTTTTTTACTGAAGAAAAGGCTGTCGTATCAACACCGGCATCACATCCATGTACTGATACCCCCCGTTTTTGATGATAACAGTCTGGACACAGCAAGATTTATTTCTAAAAAATACAAAAAAATCACCACGAGTTTTTTACGCCCTTATCCGTCTCTACCTTATTTTTTTGCAGACATTTAGTTGAGATGTGAGTTGCTACCACTCCCTCAACCTCGATCATCTGCAGAACTGGAATGTGTGACAAATTCAAGCGGA
>JBBPKE010000152.1:0-33969 GCA_038089095.1 Tylopilus orsonianus | reverse complement strand
GTATGTGACTCATCGATGGCAGTAGTAGTCGTCATATGATGTCATAGCCTTAATGAGAGACGAAGAAAAATATCGGGGGTTGTACAGTATAGGGGATATTCGCTAGAGAAGGAAAAGTTCTGACACATTGCGCCTTGCTAATCTGACGTTCATGCAATGTCGCTCTATTAATTTATCATAGCGCTGGACATGACCATGA
The DNA here is from genome assembly GCA_038089095.1 of Tylopilus orsonianus. NCBI lineage: Eukaryota > Fungi > Basidiomycota > Agaricomycetes > Boletales > Boletaceae > Tylopilus > Tylopilus orsonianus. The sequence continues at coordinate 33,770 of JBBPKE010000152.1, read as the reverse complement.
TCGTGCGTAGTATATGTCACAAACTCTCCCTGGCATGTAATAAATAACATGCATATAGCGTCTACCAAGAAATGGGTAGTCCGGCAAAAACGACAGTCGAGCGCTCGATGGCTGTCACGGACGAACCAGAACCAAATGCATTTTTGTTCATCACTCCCATTGTTTCGTTCGCTTTATCCCCCATCTTTTTTCATTGTCCAATTCGTTATGTTGTGCGGTTACTAATTTATGACATCATATAGGCTATGAAACCTCTGATGGATGCCATGGAGCATGCTCTCGCATTTCATCGTGCAGAATGCAGCCATGGGAGGTGATGCTCCCTTGGAAAAATTGGCTAGCATGAACGTCGTATGACCATGGCCTCGTGGCATGAATGACTTGTGATCACTGTCCAATGGCGCTCTATGCGGATCATTTGATTCTTGCTCCACCGGTCCGTACCACGCTCCTGATGATCATCTGTATTCAACCACTCCGTCGGAGTATGCTTCGTGTCTAGACATCGACCCATACCCGCTTTTCATGATAGCCATTAAAGTCAGCACCGCTGTGCCCTTGTTAGTCCTGCAAAATTCGTAATATATCCTCCCATACAGCTCTCAGGGTTTGAAACTTGTTCTCGAAACCGTCGACCTTGCCATCGATGTCAGAAAGCGTGTACTTTGCTGTGCGAAGCCCTGAATAGACAGATGAGAGGTGAATAGCATAAGTGTGATGGGGACTTACAGAAGTTCTTCTGCTTGACGTATTCGCAAATAAAGTATCCACACTCTGTCACCTGTTGCATCAGGAGCGTGGTCGTCTTGACGTGTGTATTGATGGCCTTCAAGGGTTCTGTGTCGTGAACGAAATCGAGGGCATCGCTCATGGTGTGCGCCAAGCGAGTGATTCGGTCATCACGATCTTTCTGATTTACGAGCACCTGCACGAGATGGTCAGCGGCTGTCCGAATAAGGAAGAAAAGACAAACCTTGTTTGCAGCTGATATAACTGACCAAGCTAGCGACGCATATGGATGAATCTGTGCGACATGTAGGCCATCAAGGACCCGAGGTAGAGAGTAACACATACCTGAGCAATGTCGGTTACGATAGTGTCGATCTGCTTCACCTTGTCTAACAGACCACCCCATGTAGTCTCGAATGCCTGTACTTGGATCAACGTATTTGTAACAGCGTCTAGTACAGAGTTGGTCACATCAACGGCTGCAGGCGCAGGACTAAGTGCGTAGGCGGTGTTGGTTGCTGCGGTGGCGATGTGGGTCGCCTGGTGATCGTCTATATTGGCTTCTCCAAGTGGCTCGGCAAAGAGCATAAACTGGAGGGTAACCCCGGATTGCTCGGAGCCATCGGAGGTAACTTTGGTAAGAGGTACTTTGACCACTTTGATCGGAAAGATCGCGTCAGTAGAGCATGTCACACAATATATTTGCGTACCACCATTGTTCAGCTTTTCGGATAATCCACCGATCGTATCGTTAAGACTTCCCAAAAACTTATTCTTTCCAATGCAATGCACCCGGTAAACGTTTGCGGAAAGGACAGAGCCATCATCCCCGTCACTGATAAAACTTCAATTGACTCGCTTCAAAGAGTGGGCGTGTACTCACAAGAACAATATCTCATCCCAGGAAGTGACATTGTTTGCCTCCTTCTCTTTCGTCGTCCCACGCGGAACACTTTCATTTATGGAAAATTCGACCTGGTATTGCCTCGGGCCTCGGAATTTGGATTGGGATGTTTGAGTGAGAAGTTTGATGTCTGAAGGGAAACTAAAATTGGTCTCATGCAGAGAGACACATATCGCAAGCCCACCTTTGATAGTGATCGTTTTCAGCCTATAGCCGCTGTCAGGCGATTTGCAACAGAGTTATCAGGACGTACGTTTGGACTTGACTCACAATGTAAGCTAGAATGGCTGGATTTATGGTAGTGCGTGACTGGAATTAAGTCTGGGAGGAGGGACGGGCGATGGGTGGACGAGCGAAACAACGTGTTAGCAATGCGGCAATACGTTGGTGCCAATTTCTGTGATCCCGAGCCGGTGCCAACACACCCGGCTGCGGTCCTCGCCCGATCATTGCCCGTCAAATATATGCCATCACTCATTCTTCGGTTCGTGTCTAGACATCATTCTACTTACGTGCATGAAGCCTCATACCCGTTGCTCAGGATAGTCATTCGGGCCACCACCCCTGTGCCCTTGTTTATTTCGCAGAATTTGACCTATATCCTTTCGGTACTTCTATCACCGAACATCACACTATGGTCTCTCCATACATAGCCTTGTGATGATTTTGCCGTTCAGCGCTATAATGTTCTCCTGGAATCGATCGGGGTACTCAGCCGGCGGCTCCTCGGGATGAGTAAGTGCTTTATCAAAGTCACAGTGATGCGACACGGCGATGAGGACGTCGCACGTACCGTTGTCGTTTCATTGCTGATACCCAACGCTGGCTCTTTAAATGTTTGACAGGTTCGGAATATCCCCTGTTTATGTCGTGGGTACAGTACCGATCTCGGACTAAAACACGCGCGCGCATACATCCCAATACAATCAGTGACAACGGAAGTGGGGGCGGAGAAAGCGGGGAAGCCGTACCCACGGCTCAAGTATATGCAGCAGCAGGCGGAGTTCACCATTCCTGGCAGCCTTGGTGTCTAGTCTGTTGGCAGGCTGCTGGGTCGAGTCTGGATCCAAGTGGAAGAACGGACCGAGCAACAGGCCAGGTACAGGAGACGGAGCAAGCCGGGACCAAGCACCGCCCTTGAAGCAGTCACATTCGTATCAGCCGACAATGCTGCCAAGGGAGATGCAAGACCAAATGCGGGGTATAATCTGTCGACGACTATGGCAAAAGCTGCGCAGACGTATGCGACCGGGGTTAGTGGAGGGGAAGAAGGGGGAAGGGCCGGCGTGGACAGATGAGGTAGGACCTTCAAGTGCCAGTGGCGATCCAGGCTTGGGTGGGGTGGAGGCAGGGTACATGGAAGACGTTGCCCCCTGGGGTCGTATGTGTCACCACAGTCGAGCAACCCGTCGTGTGCGGAAGGACGTGGTGCGAACCCAAGGGGTAAATGCTGTTAGGACGTAGCATGCTCGCAGCACCGCAGGGAAAAAAACCCGTTTTCAAGTGTGTGCACGGCTGAGGAGCAGACCAAGGAGACAGTACGGCTGAGTGGAATAGATTTGTGGTCGGTTAGACGATGCGATAGTCCCGTCCTTACTTTCCCCTTTTGATACGACTCTGGCTAACCTCGCGCAGGCCTGTTATTTATGAATACTTTTTTTTTTCCTATCCACAGAGACTTTTGTTTTCTTACTATTACAATCTGGACCAGAAATGATGCGTGGCAAAATGCAAGTGGTGTTGGGTCGTCCAGACATCTATTGGGCAGCCTAGTGTAACTCAACGACCTAGGCGCTTTCCTCGACCTCCGACGCACCAGACAAATACTTGACGGTGCCCTTCGCGCGTTCGTCGACAATCTTGGGGATAAGGTCACGGAAACATTAGCAGAAAATGACGTCCCGACTGCGGATGCGGATGCGGGGTGAATGTCACGGCACGCATGGGTACGCGGGACAAACACGTGCGCCATTTAACGCAGGATGGCGTTGGCGCGAGTAGTTCTTGTCCTGGTGGCGAGTGTGACCTCGAAGCCGAGGGGGAGGACGGACGCACCCTTGTGTATATTGTCTTTGCATCCAATAGAGCACCAGTGCAAAGGGCCGTTTGAGCCGACGCGATGGCGGAGGACAATTCTGTGAGATGGTCCAGGGCGGAAAAGTCGGCTGGGCTGGTAATAAAGTAGTCCCAGACATTGTAGTGCTTGGGCGTGCCAGCGAGCGGCTCGGTGGCGCACACGGGGTCGGCGAGTTCATGCCGGTTCGGGCAATGCTGGCCCTGTAAGGCTCGAGTCATTATATTCTTTATTCAGAACTTTTGCCAGCCGCCAAGGCACTCTACAACTAAGGCTAAGTCCTGGTACGCTCGAGCTCACTGACAGTCCTCTACTTGAATGAACCAAGGACGGTAAAAATCCCCTTCCCCGTGTGTGCCTCTCCAAGATGCCTCTCGCGATCCTGGTACCCCCAACTCTCCGTCCCTGCTCACGCCTAAGCACAACGCCGTTCTGCAGCAAGAAAGCGCTTCCTATGTCAGACTCAAGCTAAGGCTCGTCAATGACAACCCAGGACCTAACTTTACATTTACTGGGATGCACGTTGCTTATTCGGAGCGGGAGACATTCAGACCCTCCTGACCAACATCATTATTCGCAATCGTATCGGTGGCGTCTAGCCCACTGCGACCAATGTTAGGACTTCTGCGCCTGCATAAAAAGCCCCTCCGACGCTGAATCCATTTAAAGTCGCGCCGCCTGCCGTGTACGCCATGTCTGCTATGAGCAATGGGAGGACGCCGATTGGTCGGGTCAAGACGCCGCGACGGATCCCAAATCATAAAGGCGAGTCTTGTTAGTGAATCAGAAGCCGCCAACGTTGTACAAAGTACTCACTGTGGTGGGTCAGATCGCCGAGGCCGGATTCTAGGTGGACAGAGATGTGTATGTTTTGCTTTGCTTTGCTTTGTACGTCTGTGCCGAGATCGCCATTCACTACAGCATGCGATGAATGCACACTTTCCGGTTGCGGAGACAGCGACGGAAAACCAAAAACATGGTCATCCGGGTCAACTCAGTGGATCCCCACCGACAGACTGTATACGGCAGAGGTCAAAATGGTCATCACTCCCCAGCTCGTACGTGATATATTCGACGAGTTTCCTGTAGTTGCGAAAGCGTATGACGATTACAATATACCAAACAAGGTATCCGTTACTTTGGGCCCTGGTGTCTGCGGAGCTGACCCATGTTTAGCTCTGTGAAGCAGAATTATGGAAATGCTACTTCAGAGCAAGTTATTCAATGTGCATAGAGCTTCCATACGTTCAGCTGCACAGCATGTCATTAAGGAGGATCCGATATCCCGAAAAGGACGATGATGGTTGATACTATCGCACACCTTAGGCTACCAGAGATTCGTGCTGTGGATTAAGAGTAGGGCCTAGGAGATTAAGAGACGAAGTATCAGACTTATATATCAGTCTCGGTGCTACGTTCAAGGACCATGCAGAGGTGTGATACAGTGCTTTTCTGGTGGGCATTGACCACACAGTAAATAGGCGGGAATTGAGAACAATTCCACTACTTTTTTGTGTCGTTCTCAAGTTTCATCAACCTTTCGTCTTCAACACCCAAATATTCACTCGGATGACTCGTCAGCAACCTCCCGTCGAAGTCTCATAAGAGTTGGATGTTTTCCCTTTCCCGACATCGCGATAGTGCCGCGTACACATTAAATGGGGTAAGAGCTCCTGAGGGAGAGGATGCGATGTCGATAGTGGCATATGTTATCGTTCGGCCTTGTGAGCGGTAATCGGTGAAAGTGTACACAGGGTGTAAGCGGCGGTTGTGTTTGATTCACTGTCTTCTTTTCTTTCCCTACGGCGATGGTAAACGCTCGTTGCGAAGGATCAAGTGGAACAACTCCTTGTTCCAAGCCTTCTAACTGAATGACCTTTGTGCTCGTCGTCTTTACGAGCACATACACTGGCGGGTACGTTAGGTGAACAACAGATTGTGATGCGGAGACGTGCAGCTCGAGTTCATTGAGTACAATCTTGACGATCTCCCCCCTTAGTCCATTTGCAATGTCAAGATCTGTTTCAACATTGGATGTCACCATGACTTTCACCCCTACCGACAACGTGATTGGGTCTGAAAGAGTCTTCCATGTTCTTCCTGCCTCCTGGAGTTATAGCCATTGCGAAACACTCCTTCATCGTAAGTGATCGCCCGCCAGTGGTGCCGAAGGCAGGGCAAATAAATAGCTGACGACCATTTTAGCGACGATGTCCCTATGTCATGGCAGTGTTCCAGTGCCGACGAACTGAATGACGAGGTATGGTGAGCACATAGTCACTTCATGGCGGTGATGTGAAATCAGTCGGAAGGCGGGCCATGATGTCTACTTGTAAGTCTACACACAAAGATGAAAAGCCTGTGTACTACTATATCTTGTACTTTATGCTTCATGTTCTAACTATCCCTCACATTGAATGTAAATAAGGTCACTGCCGTGTCAACGGCCCTATGTCTAGTACCCGATTCAGAAGACACGACAAAAAAAAGGGAGTGTAACATGTGCGGCAACTTCGACCACCGTCTCTCTCTCCCCGTGCACGTCCGGAAACTCAATAATCACACGGGGGCCCTGGTATGTCCCAAAGGTACACCATTAAATCTAACACGGGGTGCACCTGTGGGGGCCCGAAACGTCTTCCTCGCGCGCCAGCCACGAGCGGGTTGACCGAGTATTCATTCTTACCCATCATGATACTCTGCGCACGAGACTCGAAGCGTCGACACAAACGAGTTCGGAACCCACGATGATACATTTGCGAGTGTGGCAGACCGGGTTTGGTGGATGCGGTGTCACTGGTGTGCACTCGGAGGAGCGGCATGAGGAAGTGTTTCGGCTCCCTGGGGATTGTCTCCGGCACTGGCAGGCGCACGCGAACCACATCCGAGTCGTACGGCATCAACCTCTATTTGGTGCCGTTCAGCTTTCCCTGCTCGCCTTGTTCACTTACGTGCTTTCATGTTGGCTCTCACATTGTGGGCCTGCGCATCATCGGGAAAATGCTGGGGCATGGTGCGAGAAACATGCAGAGCCCACCTTTGCGAGTCTCTGGAGGTCAGCGCGCTTAGTTTTCGATGGATTCCTTCACTCAAGCCGATGCTATCTGACGCCGTAGTAAGTTTTGGGGCCATTGGTGTTCTTTTCTATGGGGGCATAGGAACGACCAATTTTGCTTTTGACCTAAGACGGAGGTGCAAAATGAATGATCTGAGATCCAAACGCGATCCCAGACGGACTAAAGTTTCCCTCAGAAATGGTATAAGAGTGGAGGGAAGTACGCCTATTCGAGATTGCACAAGTATGTGTTTTATAGTAAATCTTGCTGAGGTGAAAGAGGATAACAATGATGTCCCGCTTGAGCTACAACAGTTTTGTGGACGAGTCAAACGAGGTCCCAGTTTGGAAAGATGTCTAAGCAGTTTTGTGGCTTCAGCCTAGCGCTATAATACAGACCCGACAACTGCATTTTGAACTCGGATACTTTTGTGTGAGCATAAGTACCGAGCTTGAAACCGGCGGTAGGGACTTGTCGGAGACAGCTTGACTTGATCCACCACGTATTTTTACTTTGGGCTTTGAGAACGGTGCGTGTCGACGTACATGAGGACTCGCGTGTCGAAGCAAATGAAGTAACACCCTGTAGCGAGGTAGACGACCAAGAGACGCTATCATAGTCCAAACCAACTTAAGACGTCAATGGAAGATGAGAGGCAGTACTCCGACTGGCCAAAGTGGCTCACCCCAAATTGTATTCCTTCTTTGGACAAGATGTCGTCCGCACTTTCATTGTTCTGCGCATCCACTCAATCCATCAACCACTTTGTGGAATTCACGTGGACGCCCGACGGGTATACTTAAACTCAACTGGACACTTTGGTCTGCCCGCCGCAATCTCATCCTTTGACACCTCTGTCTCGACACCTTAGCGTTATTATCTGAACAAAGTGGAACCTACTCTCTCCGTCTCTCAACTTCGTACTCTCAAGCGCCACCAACTGCAAGCGTTAGCCAAAGTAGGACATTTTTTTCTGCCATCACTCCACACGTAGATGTTGATGGCGACTTCTTGAAGAGGGAGGGCGTTCGTGCCATTGGCACCAACTCAAGTATCATTGACCGCTTGATCGAGGCGCACCCCTCAGGGGTACCAGCATTACAGTATGTGTTCGCCTTTCCGTCGCGTTCTGAGTAGCGTATTCAAAAGAAGCAGGTCCACCACAGGCACACGCATATCTGCATCGGCGAGCCTTCAAGCTCGCCCAAACACGAATGGTATGTGGATGTGCTGTCCTTGGACACCATGTCAGCAGTAGTCATCGCTCACCATTGGGTTGTTCCCGTTAGAACGAGATGACACAGCTGCTAATGCGGATACCTTCAGCAACCATCTCATCTCGACCTCTAGTTCAGGGGGAGTTTCAGAGACCCTTCAGGGCTGTGAAAGTAAATCATTTAATGTCCGTCAGCTTCATGGCTAACCCTTCTTGCTTTGCCTGTTAGACGGACCTGTGGCGGGTCCCTCGACCACTCCACATGCGCCCTCCGGGGACCCCTACCCCGGCTCTGGAGGGTATGTGACCACAGGGGCAGACAAGGGTGGCCACCATCCTGTGGGGGTGCTCCCCCGCGAGGTGGTGGCCGGGTTCTTGCAGAAATGCACAGAGCTTGCAAACCAGCACCCTGCAATGGAGGCGTCCATCAAACGCTCGTCGGTCCTCCTTGAGAGGACCGACAAGATCATGTCCAGGGTCGTCGATGAGGCGCGTGGCCTCGTCATCACCCGGCAAGTAATACAGAGCTTGCTCCTCGGCAAGATGAAGAGCAAGCCGGAGGTAAGTGATGGTACTGCCCACATGGAAGAACCTGTTTGCAGCGAGTGGCTCACTGAGTTGCGTGCCCAACGGAGGGAGAAGGGGAAGCAACGGTGGAGAATGGCTAATAACGCCAACATCGCGAAGAAGCTCCCTTCAGAGCCTCTCGGGCACTTTGTGTATGTGTTCACCTCTATTAGTTGGCGATGCAAGGTTGAAACTTACTTTTTTCACAGATCAGAGAGTGATATGGAGGAGACGAGCGAAGGGACTGGGGTAGAACATGAGGTGAGCTCACCCCCGAGCATTATTCGCAGTCGCAAGAGGAGTTTGGGCAGAAGTGAGGATAATGAAGCTGGACCCAGTAAACGTGCACGGGCTTAACTTGTATCTCTTTTCCTGTGTCTCGTTCCCAGTATAAATGGCATTCATCTGTATTATGTACATCGTGTACTTGTGTCTATCCTGAAACTCCACTGGCGAATGCGCAAGTAAGCCATTTGTGTTCCATGTTTCCGGTTGCAATTGCTAGCGGTTGAGATAGATTTGCTTAGCAAGACAGCAGGTCATCGGTCCATCGATAAGCTACGACATAATTCATGTCTCTCTTTCATTCCTTCCCATGGTTCTACGTCATGCCAACTAGCGCATCATTTTCTGATACGTCTAAACCACAAGACGTCTGAATCTGATCGCGTACGTGTGCACCGAACGACGAATAGGCCGGTTTCAAATTCACACCCCTGAAATATGAATCACCCCGGGTCTGCCAGGTCTGACGTGGCCTTGATGTGCCAAAAGGAAAACGACTGTACAAAAGGTTCGTGATAGACAGATGTGCAGAACCTCCGGCCTGCCGCGCGTCACTCACTCAGGGATAGTTGGAAAAGCGGGTGAGACACGGGCTCAGGACGAGGAAGGTAGCCCTCGGCAATGGATGGATCAAATGGATGGGACGCACCACTGCGTGCGCGACGTGTACAAGGTGTCTACGAATGGCAATACGATCTCCGATGGCATCTTCGTGGCCATGACTCATGCTTGTGTCGCGTGCGATCGCGCGTCGGGCTTGGGCCCGGGCCAGGGGCGCACTTGGACGAATTTCATCATCTGATAAAAAACGCGGTGGGTGCGCACACCTTGCGAACGTGAACCACTGTCTCCAGCACGTCGCCCTTGCGCGCGAGCCATCCGTGCGACCACCAGCGCTGGTCCGCCGAAATCCACGGTTTAGAATACGAAGCGCATTGCCGTCGAGGACGCGTTCGAACGTGAGCTTGTCGAGATCATACCTACGGATACGCGAGGCGATTCGGATCCGGCCATCCAGAGTCTTCTTGCCCATGTTCTGCGCACGAGTTGGCACACAGGATATCACGACATACGACGATGCGTTGCAAACGCCTAAGACAAGGCTAAATGGGTGCGGCGTCGCTGGTGTGCACTGCGGGATGGAATGAAAAAGCGCTCCAGTCATCGACAAGCAAACTGAATTTTGTCAAGCACACGTTCAACGAGGTAAGACTCTCCATCCAGACCTTGGGCTAGCAGTCGTACACCATTCAACGAGCGAACCCACTCGCCTCGGACGAAAGGACAAGGCGTTGGTCAAATTCACCGCAACATCCTCTTCATCGTGCTCAGCGAACACCTTTGCGAGCCAACGTGGCAGTTTTCATCACGTACCCGAGGCTATATGCGCTACGTTCAATGTCGCGCGCATGTATATCACCCGCACAAGGCCGTGCTCCTCTCTACCTCTTTCAAATACCTGTCTGGGTGAAATTATTTCCTGTTATACGGGTTTTTGTAACAAAAACTGCCCACCATTTTGATGGACGAAATGTTTCACGAGGAATGTTGCCACCAGACTGGGATTATTGATCGGCGATTGGGGAGACTGATAAGCTTTACAGTCGTCCTGCAAACCTCCATGTCTACTTCACCAGCCGGGACGCCCCTGCTGTCCAGAGAGTGCGTTACGTTGACCGGATTGAAACAGGCGACCATAAGAGATAATGGCCCCTTGAAGGTCAGGTGTTTGGCCGACAACCCATCCACTAGCGATATCTGCAAGTTCTTCATCGCCAAAACAGATGCTGCTTACAGGAACGACCTTCAGCACCAGAAGGTTGCTCAGCAAGGAAAGGGACCGGAGGGGATGACCCTCTATGGGCAGGAGCCAGATGATTTGTAGTAGACCCACTGCCAGTGGGCTAGTAGCTTCGATTTGGACCGCACAATGTCATAACAAAAAGCTGACTTGGTCACGGAAGAAGAACAGTCCTGATTCATAGGATGTACCTGGAACTCGGGGGACGGAATTCGATCAGCTTCAACAAGCCCGGCAGCGCATGTGCCAACCAGTGATGCCTGAGCCATTTTTGGAGATTGAGCATGCGCCATCAAAGTGTTGACCACCTCCACATATGGAGATCTCAAAGGCAACTCGAAGGGCAGAAAAAAACCTCAAAAAATCCCGCGTTGATAAACTTGACATGATGAAGGGGACATTATCTGACCAGAAAGAGGTCGCAAAGAAAAAACCGTCTGTTTCTTTCTCTCCAAAAGACAAAGGAAAACGGAAAGAGACCCTCGTGGATTCGGTGGATGCTCCAGAGCTATATTCCGAGTCCGAGCTCCCCGCTTCTTTCGTCGTTGTTGCAGGTTCCTACGAAAAGTTGCTGTATGGACTCGATGGAACGGTCATGCCCACTGAATCTGGCTACGAGTTTCATTTGAAGCCCATCTTCATTTTTCCTGCACACGTATCGTCCATCAAGGCAGTCGCTGCATCACCAAACGGAGGGAAATGGTTGGCTACGGGAAGCTCGGATGAAATCGTGAAGGTGTGGGACTTGACCAGGCGGAAAGAGATTGGCGGCCTAATGCACCATCAAGGTATGTGCCCATTCAGGTGCCGCAGAAATGGGTCGACGTGACTGTGTTCAGGCTCTATCACATATCTTCAGTTCCCGTCGCGCTCTCATCTACTCTCCGCATCCGAGGATGGTACACTATGTCTCTTCCATGCGCGGGATTGGGCGGTCCTACGCTCGCTAAAGGGCCACAAAGGCCGGGTTAATTCTGTTGCCATTCACCCATCCGGAAAAGTCGCATTGAGCGTCGGGCAGGACAGGACCTTGCGGATGTGGGATTTAATGCGTGGCAAGGGGTCAGCAAGCACAAAAATGGGAAAAGGTAAGGTCGTTAATGTCGTGGATGAATCCTGCTCAACTCTGGCCACCAAGAGGGTGAAGTTGTGAGATGGTCGCTGTCAGGATCGATGTTTATCGTCCAGTCATTGTCTACTCTTGAAGTATTTTCTACAGTACGTGGGTGTTTACACAGATGCGTCGTCATGTCATATCTCATCGTCACGCAGGATATGGCTTTGCGATACACCATCACACATCCGTCAAGAATACATAGCCTTCGGTTCTGTAAACGTGTAAACGGCGATGGTGAACTGTTACTGGTCGCAGCGGAAGATAAAAAAGTATCAATATACCAAGTATCCGAGGATCCAGAATCCCCGCCTACAATAATTGCGGAGATGATTGGTCATTCAAACAGGTTCGTTAGTACATCGTGCCTGTAAAATAATTGACTGATTCCTCAGTAGAGTAAAGGCTGTGGAGACGCTTGATATCGCACTGCCGACAACCACATCAAAAAAAGGTGATGCACGAAGAACGACGACGATCGTTTGTACTATTTCATCGGACGGAAAGATTTTTGTGTACGACTTGGCGGCATTGCCTGCTGAGTCAAGGGAAAAGTTACAGCTTCAGCCGGTGACGGAGTACGACACAAAGGGCACTCGCCTGACATGTTTGACTGTTGCCGAGGGTAGATCACCTGGAGGATCAACAGCCGTACATGGGAAGCGGAAAGAGAGGGATGAGGACACGGATAGTGGGGAGCGGGAATCACAGCCCGAGGGGGAGGCGAGCGAGAGCGAGGATTTACCTAGCTAATGACATGTAGCACACGCCTACTACGTGACCTTTCCAGACCCCATAATTGTGGTTAGGGTTACCTTCTCATTCCTTGGCCTTCTGGTGCAGGCGTCCTGGCCACGGCTCATCATGAACTCTGCAAGGCTCAAACGGAAACTTGGCGATTTGGGTGTGGATACCTCGGGCAGGAGGGCCAATGAAAACTTTTGTTTGGTAGTCTCTTCGCTACCTAGTCCTTGCACTGCTCACACCCGTCCAGATTGGCACACCTCTGCCCCCCCTCGAGAAATCCAAGGACACGGGCGAATTTGTACCGCTTTGGAAGCAAGAAGTTCGTTCCCGCTCTTTGGTGGGATGTTTCATCTGATGTCCTACTTTTTAGGTACGAGATGAAAAGGGTCGAAGAAGACTCCACGGGGCGTTCACTGGGGGTTTCTCTGCAGGCTACTTCAACACCGTCGGGTCCAAGGAAGGTCTGTCGGATGGTCTACTCTACGCCTCGACTGCGTGCCGACTTGTTTCTACATAGGATGGGTGCCTTCGACATTCGTTTCGTCGCGATCGGATCGTGCCAAGGCTCGGATGTCGAGACCGGAGGATTTTATGGACGAAGAAGATCTTGCAGAGCTCCGTGCCGACCAAACGCTCGTCAGCGAACACGATCAAATGGATATTCTCGGAGGTACACAGGGAGAGAGAGACCGTAGGTCCCGCGTCGACGACGACCAGAAAGAGTGCGTTGGTGTCCATGCTCGAGTCGTATCCAGGCTGACCGCATCCGTGCTCACTGCTCATGTCAGCCCGGTTACCCTTGCGCTCGAACAGGCTATGTTGCCTGCACCCAAGGATTCAGTGGGAGGACGTATCTTGAAGAAGATGGGTTGGAGGCCGGGCCAGGGTGTAGGTCCGAGAGTGACATGGAGGCAACGCGAGATTCAACATGGACGCAATCCGGATAGGGAAGAGCTGGAGGTGGACGAGGAGGCCAAGAAGCACACGTATGCACCGAAAGATACGCCGGTCATCGTCGTGCCTCGTAAAGACGATTTCCATGGACTTGGGTATAACAGGGCGCTGGGCCTCCATGCTAGCTTGGGGGTGCATGAAGAGAAGCAGGCTGCTCAGGGGCCACGCATTGCAGGTAAGCCCTGCGGTTGGTCTTCTGCTGGCTTATGCTCGCTTACATCGATTTCTAAGGCGGCTTTGGACTGGGTGCTTTGAACGACGCGGACGAGGATGATTTGGACGTTTATGATCACGCTACGGGTCGTGGAAGGAGTCGGCATGCTTTTGATATCAACGACATGCAAGATGAGGAACGCGTAGTCATTGGAGCTCACGGGGTTAAATCTGACCGTACGACCGCGCCTAAACTATCGGTAGGCTCGCCATATTTCGGGGAGTAAGTAGCGTGCTCGACGTATTTCAGACACAAACAAGAGAGCTAGGCGTCTTTCGTGATGGAAAACCCGTACTCTCTGGATTCAGGCTTGCTGAAAAACCGGTAACAGAAGACATGTGGTACGTTGTTTGCGACATTCAAGCCATCTTTGATTCAAATCTATCCCCGTAGGTTTCCTCTTCCCGAGCTACCGAAAGAGTGGAAACCCGATCCCAAGGCTATCTGGGAAAGGGCAAGAGAGACGCTCAACGAGAAGGAAAACATATCCCATTTCCCTGCACCAGGGCAATCTCAGACGCACTCCCAATGGAAAACTGGGATAACTCCCGACCAGGTTATTTATCTCAAACTTTGCAGTATTCACTCATCTCATTAATCCTTTAGCGAGGTGCTGCGTTGGGAGAAACGCCCCTTCCATCCGCGCCGCGGTCTATATTTGAGTACATGTCAAAGAAGGATCAAGAACGAATCAAAAACATTGCGGCAAGTCACTTTGCGGGTCCTTCGATGACGGAGCAGGAGCCAACACCAACATCGGGCACGCTCCCATCCCACGGACCCCATATCCCGCACACAGAACCGCACGTGGCACAGGCGGCACTTCAAGGCTTCCAACCCTTTACCTCCAATCCTACCAAGCAAGCTCGGTATATTGCTTATCTCCGTGCACATGCCGAGCCCGGGTCCGGGGTGTCAATACCTGCACGTCTGCCGATGCAGACAGCGGAGACGTACGCAATCGAGATGAACGAATTTGCAAAGGCCGCTGCCCTCTTTCGGCCTGTCTCGGGCGCTATGGCGAGTCGATTTACAAGCGCTGCCGTGCTCGAGACGGCTCTCAAGATTACCGAAGGATTGCATACGCCAAGTGTGGAACCAGAGTCCAAGATGACAGAGGAGGAGCCGATCGTGGAGAAGGAGGAAGAAAAGAAGGAAGAAGACCCCAAGGTGCACGCTGCCCGCCTGGGCATGTATGGTCCCATGACGAGGGAAGTGAGACCCTGGCAACCTGCACGTTTGTTGTGCAAGCGTTTCGGCGTTAAGGATCCCAATCCGGAAATACACTTTGATATGCCAGGCGCATCGACGTCTGCGGGTGCGGACATGTCACAGAGTACGGATCTGATGGGTGGCGTGAGTGGCGGTGGCGAGACGGACAGCGGTGCAGGAGTGCAGCCGGGTCCCGCTGTCCCGCGTAGTAAGCGAGACTTGGCCAACATCGGGCTGGGAGACGATGATGGACAAGGGGATGACATTCTCACATACGAGCGTCCGCCGATGAACATCTTCAAGGCCATTTTTGCGAGCGACGATGAGGAGAGCGAGGACGACAAGGACGACAAGATACCGGACGGCCACGACGATGCGAGTGAGGAGGAGAGTCGGATGCCCATAGAGCCCTCCACTTCGTCGCGGACGGCAGACAAGCTCGCAGAGTCGTTGGCGACCCCTCCAAAGGCGGTCGATCGCGCGGGCGAAGGCGTCGCAATGGACGACAAGGTGGATCTGTCGTCATTCAAGCCAACGTTTGTCCCTCGCGATGGACAATCACACCCGGCAAACGGGAAGGCCGCTGCAAAGGAAAAGAAGAGCAAGAAATCCAAAACGGGTGCGCTTGTGTCGTTTGACGTGAACGAGGACGGCGGCGAATCACTTTTGATATCGGCGCGACGAGAGACCAAGGACCGGGACCGTCCAAAGAAGAAGCGGAAGAAGCATCGGGGACGTGGAGGGGAGGAAGAGGAGTGGGTAGAGAAGCCGCCTCCGGATATTGTAAAGGACTTACCTGCTGAGAGACGCCCAGATGATCTAAACTTGGTGGATGACGCAGAGGGTGTCGTTGGACTACCGCGAGGACGGAAACGCGCGGTAGATTTCATGTAGCTTAGGAAAATAGACATGTTGCTTTAACGCTCTGGTGTCAGATGCCTTTGCGTCAAGTTTTACCCAATGAAGGTCGTTGATCATGATCATGAGCCGGGTCAACGTGGTTTGATTGTTCTATCTGTGACGATCCCTCCCAGCAGCAACGACCAAGAAGCCAATACGTGATAAACTACGCCAGGTTTTCGATCCAAATATAATTCTAGTTCATAGCTGCCGAACAAGAGAATGATTGTCATCCAACGAGTTGGTCAACAATCTGATCGCCGGTCAACTTTTTGAACTTGCCCTGCATCCAAACTCTGTACATCTTGAGTTGCCTCTTCCTATTCACAAGTAATCTCCGATCTACCCCTAGCTGTTCGATGGTAAACAAGGGATGCGGAGGGTAAGACGCGAGGGGTGCAAGGAGGTTGGGATGGATGATGGCGGGTGGCGTAGCTGGGCCCAAACCCCGTAGTGAATATGTTGGTAAGTCCACCGATGGGTCCGGGGATGGCGTAGGTGGGGAGCTCGGGGAAAGGGTCCCGTCAACTTCATCCTGTCCCTGAGAGTCTGTCACCTCTTCCGTAGTGCGCACGGTCGTTTGTGACGACGATGCTCGTGAGCCGGTGAACATCAACGCCAGCTCGTCTTTTGGCAATCACGACGACGTTTGTTGGCAGTAGAAGACCGTAAACGGAAGGGCTTACCTAGCTCGAAAAAGTATACGCGTGTCTTGTCGCCGCGTATGTAGAAATTGTCTTCGAGCATTCTTCCGGATTTGAACCGTAGCTGTGTGAGATCGTACCGCCCATAGTCGCGGACGAGGACGGTACCTCCGGGTTTTAGCATCTAAGAGACGACATGAACTATGGATGCGGCGAGAATACTGAACGCTACATACGCGATGAACATTCACTATCGCCCTTCTCCATTCGTCCGGGTGTAGCGCACTTAGAACAAAGACACAAAGAACGATATCGACTGTTGCGGGTTTGATGCCTGGCGGAAGTGTGTTCTCAAAGGTGAGATCCCACACAGCGGCTTGCATTGAACCCATCGGCGGGTTGATATATAGGGGATTATTCTGCAAGAGTTATGAATAGCTCTCCACTGGGAATTGAGACGTGGAGATGAAGATAATTACCTGTACTAGCTTGACTGCGTGTGACGAGTAATCGTATGCCCGGATCGTAAGCTGAGGGTTTTTGTTCGCGGAGAGCAAGGGAAACGCGGCATTTCCGGCACCTTGACTAAATCATTGAGAGACAGCTATACCACGCAAGTTAATGCCTCACCACATCCAATCTCGCATATAGTGATCTCTCCTGCCTGGCCGGGTTGGAGAAGATGCAAGCAACAAGCGAGCTGGGCGCGTACCTCGGGCTCAGCGGCGGTCAACAAGTCTGGGAATTCTAGATGCAACCTAAGCCCAGATGAGGACGAGGCAGGACTAGCCGATCAATTACACTGCCCGCACCATTTTCTGTCACGAAAAAAGTTGTCTGCATTCGTCTTGTAAAAATTGTCCCTTGTCGTTTCCGGGTTACGATACGAACTTGACGCGGAGGGTCCAGATGCTCACCAGTGTTTGGCAGGCCTGGAGTTGTATTTCTCCTTGTCTTTGTCAGGCACGGGTGCGATCCGTTGCCTCTGGAGAGCCGAGGCGATGTACTCTGCCTGATCATCGGGAGGAGGGACGTGATCCCATGCATTTTGGGTCCATACGTCCACATCGTCGGTGAGGAACCTAGCGGTTCGTTGTCTCACATCGCGAGCACAATTAGCACGCGCCTACCTGGAACCAAACGGTGGTTTCTCGGCGCCGATGTCATGCACAGACGAAGTTAGCTTTGGAATCCTCTGCATGAGGCCGATCAGATACAACCTCGTGTGATGGCTGCCCCTTGTCCCTTGATTGTTAGTATATCTAGAAGCCGGTGCGGCCGCCGAGTATGGCAGGCGATCCGGGGGCGACCGGTGGCCTCTGCTCGCGACGACGAGCTGTGCGCACAAGGACCCGCTCGGAGTCACTGGGGTGGATTTGGACGTGTATTCCGGGCCACGTACTCGTGCTCAGGTCGTGTATCGGGTCGGTGTTGGTCCGAGGCCGAAGTCCGGGGCGGTCGCTTGGTCACGGCGCTAGCACCAGGTTTGGTGCGACGGTCGCCTCGACTTGACGGCACGCACGTCGCTGCGCATTCCCGCCCCAGATCGCCCCAGAGCACCCTCGACGTCGTCCTCCACCAGCCCGCTGCGTCGACGCTTAGCTCGACCGCGAGAATACCACAGACAGCACCACTACTGCGGTGCCGAGATCGGCCTTGTCCTGCCTCAGCCCGTCATGTCTGCTCTCCAGTCCAACCCTAGACCTCCCCCGCCGGGCGACGAGGATCTCCAGCATCTCTACGACGAAGTATGGCGCATATTTGGTGAAGAAACCGTCTCCCCCACAGAGCGCCCACCCCCCAGCGCTGCCTCCGCCAGCTCGAGAGAACACTACCCCAACACTTTCCGCACAGAACCGGACCCCCCTGCGCCTGCGGCGAGACACTCCCCTCCTCGTCCTCTGCGTACGTACCCTTCGTCTTCGTTTGCGTGTACAGCCTTCCAACTGCCTTATCAGAACAACCACCCCATGCCCCTGAAACTCGCCCCAACATCGAGTCTACCGTTTCTCCCACTTCTCAGAGACGACTGCGCCCTCTCCCTCTTCCCCCGGGCGCCACTATTCCCCCCGTCTCTAGTCCCACAGATCCCCATGTCGTAGACGTACCTCAGTCTGCGCTCAATACCTCCCGCCCAGGAACAGCGGGTATCGACAGGTATGCTAGTTCGAAACAGTTGTCTTGTCCTTCTGAGATGGCCGTCCGTAGTCGTCGTCAATTACCCTATGCACCTGGCTCGCAACCGTCTGGTTATATCGTGACTCGGGGCTCGACTGGGTCTGCGACCTCACCGATTTCTCCTGCAAAACCGACCACAACTCTTCAACCGGACACTAACTTGAACACCTACAAACCGGTTCCAGCTGTTCCTTCCCTTTCTAACGGTAACAGTCAAGGTGCTGGCGATGTCCTATCTCGTAAATCATCTGCGCGGCCCCATGGTGCCCTGGCGCCCACGATTCCTGGCTATAATAGCCCTTATGATGAGAATTCACTCCTAGACATGTACACAGACGATCATTCCAAAAGCCGTCCGAGCCATCAACCACAACTCTCCGGTCAATCGAGATACGGGGACGCTTATTTGCACTCCAACGCTCGTCTGTACCCGGACAATAACACAAATTTACCTTCAAGTTCACGCGTTAAGGATTTTCCACCTCAACCTTCACCATCATCCGATTTTATGAATGGTAGGTCATTCTCTCGAACTTTTGGAGCCAGCAACGCTAACATGGCTGTTCACAAGCTGCAGACGTTGGCGTGGGCCGCGCTACCTCTGTAGGATCGACGATTTCATCAGCCCAAACAGACCTACTTGGGCGGCATCCGTCCGCTACCACCACCACTACTACCTTTAGCGATTATCAAGTATCCAAGGGTAGCTCGTCGCTGCTGAAGAAAGACAACTCTGTTAGCTCTCGTGCTTTCTCCACTGCCGGACCCTCTACAGTAGGATATCCTGAAACACTCGACGACGCTCCAAATGGCTATGGCATTCACGGGGGTAGCATAGAGTCGTTTGACCGCTCCCGGCCAAGTGACTATGGTGCCGCCGGCAGCTCCGGTGGCGCGTTGGCTGATCCAGAAGATGAAGATGAAGGATACTTTACTGACAGTGACGACCCAGATCCGGACCGTTTTGTCAACTTCAGTCTACTTTCTCATCTTGCTGTTAGACTACGCGACAAGGTCCCAAGAGGCACACACGTCAAGAGCAGCATCCCTTATCCTTGTGCCTTTACTGGCAAGGACATAGTTGTATGTCGCCACGTTTCCGGTGTTTATCATGCGGCTCACAATGATCTCTTGAAAGTCGACGATCCAGTCACAAATTCAACGAGAACTGCTTATTAATCACGGTGTCTCTACGGCGGATAGACGTGCTGCGCTACAGGTGGCACGTAGCCTCCAAAGTCAACTCTTCTTCTACGAAGTTGAGTGGGGTGACAAGCCGCTCCAGGACGGTGTCGAAGATGTCTACATGTTCCTGGAGGACCTCGAGGGTGGTTCGGAGTCGCAGAGGGAACGGGAGGAGTTGCCAACAGCAGTTATTACTATGCTCACAAAGTGTTATACCTCGACGTGTAGCGAAGAAGATCCGTGTTACTCATGGGTTTGTCCAAGAAGACGCGTAGGTCTCCAAATTTCATTTATTACGCACACTGATGTTGTTTAGGCTGCCCTCATAACGGATATCACCCCGTCTGAGCCGGTTACGCCTCATGTAAGTTGTGAGGCGGGGTCTAGGATACTGCTGACACTATTGCCGTAGATCGATGACTGGTTGAATACAGTAGACCCTCTTATTCTTCGTAGCCTTCCAGAGAGCGAGATTCACCGGCAAACGTATGTTTTTTCTATATTCTGCATCATTCACCCCATGTTTTTTTTGGCAAAGGATAATATTCAAAACGATCAGCCAAGAGGAACAATATGTTCAGGATCTTGATTCGGTTGAAGCTGTTGGTCGCCATTATTCTAACCGCTTGACTCTTCCCTCATCCATTGTCAGCTATTTATTCGTCCTCTCCGTCGCGCAGTACACATCATGCCCGCTTCTCAGCTGGATGAATTCATTGAAGAAGTATTTAGTAACATCCTCGATCTGCGAGAGTGCAACAAGCGACTTGTAGAGGCAATGTACGTCCGTCAGCGCGAACAGTCCCCGATTATTCAGAAAATTGGAGATGTTTTCGCCAAGGCTGCTCAGAGCTTCCGATATGCGTATCCTGCTTACGTCGCTCACCTTCCTTTGGCTGAAAAGCGCTTCAAGGAAGAGATTGAGGCGAATGCTAATTTGAGGCTTTTCCTCGAGGTTCGTGTTGACGTCCCCGCCGAAACTACTGGGCCTTGGCTCACCTTTGGATGTCACCGTTTGGGTTTCAGGAATGTTCACGACGATCTGCGAGGCAGCAAGAGTCTCGACGTCTGGACTTGAAGCATTTCTTATCACGACCTTCGGAGCATCTCCAAAAGTATCCTCTTGCTCTAGAAGCGATCATGAAGGAAACAACGGAAGGAAACCCGGACGTGTATTACCTTGCAGAAGCTATTCATGCTATTAAGGATCTACAGAATATTGCCCAACTGCGTACATTCCAGGCTGCCATGGGCAAGGGCCCCACCGCAAAGTGGGAATGGCACGATTTGGTTCCTAGTGAACTGAGAGAAGGTCTGAGCAAGTCCGAAACGAAACGTCAGGCGTGAGCAGTCCATCTGTTAGAGTAGAGGTATTGGAAATTTAACGATACTTTCAGCATCATCTTTGAGTTGATCAAAGGTGAAATGGAATATGTGAAGGATTTGGAGAATATTGAGATGGTACGAAGTCGCATTTTGGTGGTTTGGGCAATGATATCTGAATGTTTTATCTCGTTAGATGTTTGTCCAGCCGCTTCGGACGCAGGACCCTTCTATTATTCCGCGGGACAGGTTGGAGAGCTTCATCACAGACGTGTTCCACAATTTTGCCGAAATCTACGGCCACCACCGCAAGCTGCTTGATCAGCTGCACGAGATCCAACGCGAGGAGCATCCCTCCATCAAGAGTATCACAGCAGCGGTGTTCGATGCTGCGTTGAGCTTTCGGGAAGCTTATATGGAGTACATTCCGAACTACCCGATCGCAGCCTATCGGATAGACGAAGAGATTGCCAATAATCTTGAATTCAAGAACTTTGTCGAAGTGTGTATCATCTCGCCTGGTGTGCCTCTTTTTCTGAGGTTGATCTTATGCCCAGCAATGTACGCGTCACCCTGACGCCCACCGTCTGGACATGAAAAGTTTCGTTAACCGTCCTATACCTCGACTTTTACGATATGAGTTGCTTTTGAAAAATATATATGACGAGACTCCCCCAGGTCACGAAGATCGTAAAGACATTCCCCAAGTCCTTGAGATTATCAAGTCACTCGGAAAAGATAGTGAGCCAGGGGTTGAGTCTGGGAAGCAGAAGGTTCAGCTGTGGTGTTACAACAACAACATCATGTTTAAACCGGGAGAATCGGTGGTAAGTGCAGTACTGACATGTGCACTTGTGGAAGGCTGACGAGTCTGGACGAAAGGATATGGACCTATTAAACGAGAGCCGATCGCTGGTTCATGCTGGCAAGTTGTTGAGGCAGCCCGAGACAGGTTTTGAGTGGAACGGATGGACTGAACTCTTCGTTCTTCTCTTCGACAATTACTGTAAGTCATTATAATCCCTTGGCTCTTTCTCCTATCGACAAGTGTGTAGTGGTCCTCACCAAGACAAAAGAGAAGGATGGTGTGACTAAGTATTACGTTAATCGCAGGGTTAGTGATTCTCAAACGATCCCGTGCCCCTTGTAGTTGAATGCACGCCCAGCCTATTCCCTTGGACCTATTAAGCCTAACAAGTTTCTTGGATCCACCGACACAACGAAGTACGGGCATTCTGCGTCTGGGACTCGGGAACAGACATGGCGATGGCAGCGGACCTACGTCGGCAAATAACGTGCCCGACAGTGCGGTGGACTCTCGTCTCGTCTATCCCTGCACGATCCATTATAGCGGGAGACTTGGTGGGCTATACACGTTGTTTACAGAGAGCCCCCAGGCAAGAGTGGAATGGAAGCACAAGCTAGAGGAAGCGATCGGTCTGCGCAAAGTGGTACAAGAGTCCAACAAGGTGTTTGAGATGGAGCCGCTCAGCACAGACACCTTCTTCGTCCCTGCTATCTTGGCGAGCGCGGCTACGCCATCGTGGAATAACGAAAGTTCATTCACTGGAAAGGTGACTTGCTCTGTGCCGTTTAGTAAGTCGGTGGTTTCATTTGCGACTGCATTTGCGCATTGAGCATCATCTGCAGCTACAACGGATGGAAGGGCGCTCGTTGCCATTGGATGTGCAGAGGGCGTATGGATTGGCTTTAGACACGACTCTCGATGTGAGTTTTTTGGTTGTTCGCGGTCGATGGCCTAACCTTGGTGCTCGTTTAAGCTATGCGGCGTGTATTGCACCTCAAGATGGTTACACAGTGTGCGATGCTGGAAGAATTTGGAATGTTCCTTGTCTTGGCAGACAAGGCAAGTGTATCACCTTATCATGACTTGGGAGAAAATATAGAACATGCTTGCACAGGCGCTATTTGCTTACCATATAGAAGCACTCGTTCCATCGTCGCTGCAGAGCGCACATACGTCACAGACCCCTCAGCGTGTCAATGGCACCCGGGATGTTCACTTCTTCAGTGTCGGCAACCAAGGCGGTCGGACCTTGGTCATCTACATGAAAAAGAAGGGTGTACGTCTTTTGCATTGATGAGTTTTATTATTCTTGTTCACCTTCTCGTAGCTGGATAGCGTATTTCGTGTGCTGGAGCCCGTTGTCGAGAAGATTAACGAACGATCCAAGGCACCTGCTTCATTCACGTCGAGGTTTGGTATACGACCTGCACGGTCTGAGTGGTTCCGTCTGTACAGGGTATGCAGCGCTGTAATTTTTTGTGCATTCAAGGCTGATCGCTTTTTTTCCGATCAGGAATTTTTCTTGCCCTCTGAATCGTTCGACTTGGTCTTCCTGAAAGCAAAGATTGCAATCCTTTGTACCAAAGGGTTCGAAATCATGGATTTGACCGAGTACGTAAAATCGCTGATAGGCTGAGGGACATTTTCGCTGACATATTGATCGTGCCAGTTTCAAGAGTGTTACAATTCCGCTTCGCGACGACGGCCACGAGCGGTTGGCAAAACGTTGCGAATCATGTAAGCCAATGGGAATGTTCCGCGTCGAGAACGAATTCCTACTGTGTTATGATGGTGTGGCTGACTAATGCATCTGTCTAATCCTTTACTAACATGATTGCAGAATTTGGTATCTACGTGAACAAGCATGGAGCACCAAGCCGTCCCACAGGAACGATTGAATGGGAGGGCACGGCAGAGCGCGTGGCTATGCACTGGCCCTACATCCTGCTCTTTGACTCGCGATTCATCGAAGTGAGGCACGTCTCGACTGGTCTTCTTGCCCAAATCATCCCTGGAAGTGAGATTCGTTGCGTCTGGGACGGCCGTGGCACGTCTGGCACAGCGACCATCACAGGTGCAGAAGGGTTTCACGAGCCGATAAATCTGGATCCTCGTATACATGCTGTCATGTCCGCACCAGAGTCCACAGGTCAGACCGTGCAACCGGGCCGACCACGGGCGATTGCGCAGCACGTGTTCGAGTTTGTACCGACAGTACCGCTTTACCCACCCGCTTCGTTGTCGTCGCCGTCCCAGTCCGCGTATTTCCAGCAAAGTAGCTCGCCTCCGCATTCACCAAGCATGGTGGCTACTAACGCGCGGAACTGAAAGTGCCGATGCTATATGTACTCTTGTTCTCCATACCTCGTTGAATCGCCATCGAACCTCAGTTACTCCTACTACCTTTCAATTTCGGCCTCTATTCTGAACTTGAAGTTCATAGGTGCCCTTGGCTTTGGTTGTCCAAGTTGTACATAGCCGGATTTACCGCATGCGATGTTCTGTTTTTGAGTCGTAGCCGAGTTTACCAGCGTTTGTGGCAGGATCTTGGTTATACGAACAACTCCTCTTGAAAAATCTTGTCCATCATTTTCCTGTCAGCGTAAACGATCTCATTGGCATTCAATTGAGCGCTTCGGCCTCGAGCTTCGGTCCGGGGACCTGGAGTAGCGGTGTGCCCCTAGAACTTGACCTCATTGAAGGGGTGTTTGCATAAAAAAATTTATCCACCCTTTTTATCTCCAGGGACCATACTTACGTGCTGAGTGGGCGATCCCTGACCCGTGGGTCGTGAATTATGCCGCGTCTCCGAGTCAACAGCCCTCAGCTTACTCCTACGCGGCGCGGGTTTGTCGGTTGGCGCATACAAAGCTGTGGTAGTGGAAACACTTGACCCCGTTGACAGGTGTGTGCGAGTCACCTGAGTCAACGTGACCCCCTTGCAGGCCTCTTTCTTTGGCCTCTTATTGATTATGGGGGTCAAGCAGTGACTCGGATAGATCCGATTCGCGTGTGCTGCGATGCCCATTAGTAGGATGGAATTTGACGGTGACAAGCCGGATGGACTTTACCGTTGGAACCGATTTTGGCCCGGGCAACTCAGACTCGGAGAGCCCATCATGATCGTTCTCACTCAGCGCCGCTCCACCTTTCTCAGTCTCTTGAACTCTTGTGATTAGCGTTTGCAGTAGTGATTTATCTGTAGGCCATCTCCGTTTGTGCATATTATCATTTCTGTAGCACATTTATTTGAATATCTAGACTGAAGCAATGAGTGTGTTTGATAAATTCCTCATATGTGAACCTGTATGAATCATTTCAACCCAAGTTATAGCCTTCCCCCTGTATTTCCACATCAGTGTAGTTGTGTGCCTTATGGTTGGGATGCTATTACATAGTACAGTAGGTGCCATGACGCTTTGTCACCAACATCGGGTCCCTTCCCAACCACAAAAAGTCCAGGCGTCGGATATTAGTTACTGCATTTGAAGATTTCAATTTAATTGCTCTACATGGCGTAGAAACCGGAGCCTGGCAGAACCTTTCCCCCCTTTTTCATGCTGCCTCTTCGAGTCACTCCCTTTGCACCATTGGGCCAAGCCATTGGGGTAGTGCCATCAAGAGTTGTTTCATGTATGTACAACTGTAAGTCCACTGATATGCAGCACTGCATCGACCCCATGACGACAAGGGATTAAAGTCACGGAATCGCCATAAACCATGCAAACCTAATCAGCCTACTATGAAACCGTAATCCTGCATTTGTTAGTTTCTCTGACTCAGGGCCAATGCTCCGAAACCCGTGGCCAATGAGCTCTTAAGCGTTTGTTCTCCGAGATTTCTGTAGCACGGTCAAAATGTCGAATTCAGACCATGCAGGCATGATACGCTTCATGAGCAAGGAAGCCTATTGAAGCCTGCAAATGAAAGCGAGAAACAAATAACAGTAGTATACAAAAGCAATCACTGACATGATGTGACATAATTTTGTAGACGACGTCTTGGCAGGACATTGACTACATTAACCCCTAGTAGCATCTTGGACGATAGCCTCCTGACAATGTTTCTCCTGCACAGGTAGGGTGGCGGCGAAGCATCCGGTGACTGTGGCGGACGCGATATTCCACGACACTGCCCCACGGGTCTCGGACTCCCATTACGACCCAACACAGGGTCTGCTGGTAGCAACAGGTCTGAACCTTCTAGCCAATTGTATACAGAATCAGCGCCCAGGTCAGACCCTAGATTATAGAATTGGGTCGACACTCTCCGCCGATACCGAACCGATAGCAAATCAAATTCTTTCAACAAGTTTATTCAGTTCTTCTGGTAGTCTGGAGCTAGTCATTCATGGACCTCCAGGTTCCGCAGATGCTAGTGGAAACGAGCACCTGATAGTGGCGGCCTATGGTATCTTCCATATTACTACTAAGGTCGGTCCAGCTCACTTGAACACCGCTTACAAACATATTCCCTGACAATCCTTTTCGAGAGCCATCCATTCGGTGTGTGCTGTTCAGGCTCACAACATGAGGAAGGGTGAGATTCTTGGGTGCATCACTACAGTTGCCACAGAGCTGAAACGTGAATCGATTCAGTCTGACGTAGGGGAGCTTCCGTGAATGTATTGTGTGTACCCTAACATCTCCGTTTGTACCACCAGATAACCAGAATCGGCTAACTAGATATAGCTCGTCCACCTCTTGCGCGGTATCTGAAATACAGATGTACGAGCATAACGTTACTCTGAATCATTCCAAGTTTCAGGGATATGTTCAGTGCAGCATATTTTAACCTCTGTAGCATCCCGTACAACCTGCATCACGTCTCAACTCTTTGCACAATCGACCTAGTTTAACCTCCTCTGCTATGTCTGTACCGGCAGAGTTCTTGAACCAGTTGTTTATTCGCAAGTAAGTGTGTTGCACATGTACTCCTTCTACTGTCGTACTCACCGTCTTGATAGATCTTTGGTTTTCGCAGGGGATTTATTGATCATTTATGACTATTTGATCACTATTCCTCTTGAAGTATAGATCTCTGCTGTATTCATGAAGTGGTGATCTAATTATCCATGAAATAAAGGTACAATACATTTGGGATGCTCCTTGGTCACCTAACAAGGCTGGCTTCCTGCTGAATCGATACGGGAATCTGATCGGGCAGACATTTATTATGTTATCGGAGACAGGATATGTCAGCCATGGTTCTGCAGAGGTATGTGCCGACATTTACTTTTGAGCACCGAGTTTAAGCTTATACATGCGTCAGTTTTGCACAGGTTTCGGATTATTCTGCACATTTTTCACGCTCTTTTCTGGAGAATCGGTTCGTAGTGAGTACGCTACTATTGTTGTTTAGTATACATTTCTGACGGTATAATCAAAGTCCTAGTTTTGATGCGTGCCTGGGCAATCTGGGGGTGCACGTTTCGTATTACCATTTTCCTTGTTACATTATATATAGTCTACATTCTCGCCGTGATTGTGGCGGTGATCTACCCGCATACAATAACGAACTGTGTGTATTATGATGCCGATCTATCTATGAATGACTTACCATTTCATGCAGTCATACCGTACCTTTATCTTAAGCAAGTTGATGTCTGTGTTGTGCCGATGACTCGTAGGTGGTTTCTCATGCCCTTGATCCCCCATTGATGAATTTTTTCTGTAAAATCGTAGCATATACTGTATGTCTCATCATCCTTGCATACGTTGAAATGTCTGAGACCGTGCCCGTTATTCCTAGTGGTTGTCGTGGTTTGCAACGTAAGTCATTCGTAGTCATTGGTGGCACCTTTTGTCATAATTTGCAATGTAGGCTAGTCCTCGATAGTATTGTGTTGGTAATGGTAGGACACAGTCTTCGGAAGCTCCTCTATGAGTCGCGCGATCTCTACCCATCTCCATTAATATACCTTCTGGTGCGGGACGGTAAGGATATTCAGAACATCCTCTGAGTCGGAACTGATTGATATCCCAGCCATATTGTTTTATGTGGTAAGCTTGCTGAACTCTCAAGAGATGTCAGTCTTACGCTGCGCAGACAAGTTTGTTCAACAACATAATTGCAATAATAAGCTGGTAAGAGTCACTCTTTGAAAAATGCTTGTTTTAATCATTGGTTTGAACATGTCAGGACTGTATTCGCCAATGTAAGACATCTCATAAATGGTACTACTCGGGCATTGTAATTGATTAACCCTTTGAATAGGACCCGACGAACGTCCTTGAAATAGCGTACGTAGAAACGACTGTCGCTCGTGTTTGTTTGAAGTAAAGTTCCTTATGACAGAATATCCCTTCCCTTGCTATCGGTCATCGGACAGCGCCTCATCCTCAACTTGCGAGGATTCAAAATGCAGCCTATTACGACGCGCGATATCAGCCGAGAGATAGACCGCCAGATGGTGGCGATCGGCGATCATCCTTGACCAGATCTGGAAGCAAATATCGAGGAGTCGAACTCGGATCGCCAAAGTGAGAACAGTCGCGTGACGGGGACGATGGACCCAAATCTCAGGCTCGATGCCATGGATGTGCCACACGAGGATTTGCCAGATGTTGCTCATTTTCTCCAGTGACCAAGGAACCATGGAATAACAAAAATATGTTAGTTACCCGTCTTCCGTACGGTACTCAGTAAATATGATGTACTATGTCACTATCATATATAGATGTTGATATTGGTTATAGGTGTCTAAATGATCGGGAGCCGTTTGAAGTACGTTTTCACGTCTGGGGCTTGTATTGTGACGAGCCCATTTCATCCGCTATTGGAACAACTTATGCGCACTTGTAGAGAAGTATGAAATGACGAGTTTTGATCCAGTTGCCCAACTCACGGTATGGCCAAACTCATGGTAAGCAATACAGTGTGGATTTTTCTTTCATCGTGTCAGCATGAATGTGTATCGCTTTGCGAGCTAGTGTGAATGCCTGAGTGACGGATCTTTGAGCCTTTCTCATCAGGGCTTTCCATGGAAACAATACTCTACCCTGCAGGTCCCCGCAGTGAACGGCAACATGGAATCGCGCTCCACAATTTTGAGCAGAATCAGGGCTATCGGGTAACGATATCCCGATGGGGCCAAGGTGGTGCCCATGTGATCATTGAAATAGACTGAGTGGGTTCCCTCACTCTTTTTGCAAGATGACATTTATTCCTCTGGCCATGACACCCTCATCCTCGAATTCCCTAGGTAACATAAAAGTATTCCAAACTTCGGTATACGTTGGGATCAACCTGGAAAATGTTCTATACGGTGAGCTCCGTGCAGTGTATGCGTATCAACAAGGATGCAGACACAAGTACTGGTCCATTCGTGCAGGCATCGAGTTGCTCCTCTATGTCAGGACTATACAGACGATGGTAACCCAAAAAGAAAACACGCGCAGGAAATCCAACATATTTTACGCGCTGTTTACCAGCATAATGTTGATATCCGTCACGGTGTGGATAGCTACCCAATCCATATTTGGCGAGGAAATGTGGCTGCTTCAGGATGCCTTTCCAGGGGGTCCCACCGCATACTGGGAGAAGAATATCTCCGTTTGGTACATGGATTGGGGGACCACAGCTATCATCATCCTGCAGCTCATGACGGACGGTCTCATGGTGAGACATACAGTACACGAAAACGTGAGGACACTGCTCACCGGTCAGTCGACCGGTTCTAGATCTATCGCTGTCGGATCATATGGAACAGCTATCGTGCCATCATTGTGCCCACCATTTTGTGGCTGTCTACCTTTAGTGAGTAGAGCCTGCACGCTACCTCCATGATTGCTTCATTTCGTGTCCACCCAGTCTTGGGGTTTTTCGTCGACTGGACCTCCAGCTCACCTGGGGGCGACTTTTACATTGGCATCCCTTCCCAGTTCGGTCTCTCGTACTATGCCGTATCCGTGTTGTTGAACATGGTCCTGACCTGTATGATATGTTACCGTATGGTGCGGCATGGCAAGGAGGTCCAAGTGCATCTCGGACACGAATACGCCACTCCCTACTTCACCATAGCCACGATCGTCGTCGAGTCCATGATTCCGTACACACTCTCTGGTATCGCCTTTTTGGTATCGTTGGGGATGGGGAGTCCCACGTCAGTCGCATTCGTCGGTGTGTATTTCCTGATGATGGTATGTGTACTCATCACTGTTGTGTCTCGCTGACGTGGTTCCGGGTTCAAGCTAAGCATGACCAATTACAGTGCGTATCGCCGCAGATGCTGATCCTTCGCATGATGATGGGGAGAGCGTGGGACAAGGATACGCAAGGAATAGTTGCTTCGACGCTTAGGTTCTGGCCTGGAGATGTGTCGGGTTCACAGTGGTACGATAGCAACGGAGCAGGAGCGCAAGCATGCTTGCAGACCCTGTCGAACGTGTACGTTCCCGAGGGACGTGAGAACAAGGTACTCATTTCGCAAGTGTAGCCAGTAACCCGGTATGGCATTTGCAGAAAAAGAAAGAATCACCGTATATTATTACAGAGCATATTCACTTGCCGGCGTCTACAACAAGTCGATCAACTTCACAAGTTATTCCCATGTCCGTTCTGGTACATGATTCGTTGACAGGTTTCAATTCTTTGGGTCCGGACTTCTCTGTGTCAATCCCGTCCACGTTTGACCATCTTGAAGTCCACCTCACTGCTGGTCCTCTTGATGCGGAGTGAGGTGAACAACCATGTCCTCTCGCGGAAAGATCTGCAAAAACGGCCCAGAGTCACCATCTGGGGCATCTATAGGACATTCCGCCCAATAATAAGCAGTACAGATGATATAGATCACCAGTAGTATTGCTCACGCGGAATTCGAGGCGCTTCCTGAGAATAGGGGGGTGATCATAACGAAGAAGGGAATAAGTGATATAACAGATCAAAACCTCGGCAGAGATCACTGCACAAGCATGCCGTTCAAACGTGGCCCCATCGAACACCCACGGGACTTGCTGCACGGATGGTGCCATCTCTGAGACAATGGCGAGCATGGAAAAGCTTCTTTCAAAACGAATCGCAGTCGATGAGCCATCTCCCATTAATGATCTGGGGAAAAGAACACAGTTGTCCCCCGAATTGAATTTCGATGGTTAAAATATCGCGCGCTCGAGGTATCGGAAGGACTGGTAAGAAAGCGTTCCAGGGAAGCATGGTAAACGCGCATTGGTGTACAGAGTTGGCCAAATTTCATCGCAACAACTGACGTTGTGGAACCATCTCGATCCTTGGCGAGGTGTCGTGAACACTGGGAGTGAGAAAAAGAATGAGCGGAATGAAATACTCGCCGTGTTCATGTGAATCAGACCTCAAGCTCAAGGGCCGACCAGGCTAACAGTACAACAATATGATTCCCTCGGGATAGTACGAGTCGACTCGGGTTGACCACGTAGTTACGACGCGGGAGTACTGGTGACGACGGAGTGGGTTCCGGTAATGCTACTCATCCATGCCCATTTTTTGTAAAACCGGAACGAAATACAGAGTACTGCGCTTTTTCTGTCATCCGGGTCGAGGCAGATTTTTGGGTCATGAATTGCAGGTGTAGAAGGATCCTGCCATCAAAATGTTGCTTATGTAAGCACAGCAGTTCCATTTGAACCGCGTCGTTGAACGTGGCACAGTTCATCAATCGCCTACATGGAAGACACAGTATGGAAGACGTTGCACGGACGTCTTTACCACCTTTGGAATATGAGATCCAACTTTGCCGTTCTCATACTATCAAAGGGTGCAGGGCCTGTCTATACCTCCCGCAGAGTAGCTAAAATGAACTGCGGCCCACTGGAATGGAGACACTTCCAAGCAAAAACTGAGGTTCTCAGTCAACCGACGACCTTCGTTGACCGATGAACATCCTATCGATTGCAAAACGCGTAATGCGGAAAGTGCCGTTGGCAGTGCACGATCAACGACGCGGCAAGGCGCTCAAAGCATCCCAAAATCTCGGGCAGTGATCTTCTATTCCCTATTGGCCGCTCGGGTAATTTTGTGGACGCGACGGCCCTAGAATGGTGCGTACTCATAGGTTCGAAACCGTCCTATTCATAACGAGTATGGGTTATTGCCTTTTCCGCGTCCTCGAGGCCCCAGGCTTTACGGTGGATGCGCTTGCACGGGTGAGATTCGACATTACCATACGGTGAGGACTACCACACCCGAATAGCCTCTGGCTAGATCCGTGGCACCCGGGAACGAGAAAACAGCGGTCTAATTGATTGTAACCCTGTGATATGTGCCTGCTATTGTTCCAATGCCATCATATATCGGACATGGTCTTGGCAGAAACGCGATTCGCGTATGTTTTTTGCTTGGGCATTGGAACGCGTGTGGTCGGTAAATGCCAACTTGCGAGATCCTATAGGATGATACGATGAAAGTACTCAAGGGGTAGGGTACCAGCACGGTGCAGCGAGGACGACCGCATGCGAATAGCCGCTGGTGGCGGGTCGTGTCCGCTCGCGGAGATGGCATATTTAAGTATAGGATGATCAAAGACATCTGTTAGCTATCGTCGCACCGAGCGTGCGTGTTGTGATCGCCGACAGCGATTACAATGTGCCATCCATCGGCGCTCCGCCACGGGGACGTAAAAATCGGGAGGATCGATTGGCGGGACATTTGCATAGGTTGTCAAAGTTCGCACTGTCCGTAGCAAGAGGACGTGAATGCTGATTTCATCATCGAGAGAGCGTCGAGCCGCGTAGGAGAGGGGACGCGTGCAGCACATACTCGAAGAAATAGAGGGGACGTTACCCATGCCTTTCAAAGGCGGACATACGATGGATGCCATTGGCCATTCGATGTGATCGAGAAGGGCGAGATTAGAGATGGGCGGTATTGCGGTCTACGCCAGTTGACAACGGTTTGGTTGTAAGTAGCGGGATATGAAAAGGGATCGACGAACGGGGGTGAGGAGGCTACTTAGATATGGAAGTCACGTATTCAAGGTTAGGGTCGTGTTTGGTTCACTCGTGCGTTCCCTTTTCAAGGGGAGGCGGTAACATGGATACTGGTTCCACAAAGAAGACTCGTGGGAGGGGACTCATAGATCTAGATGCAAGATAGTGTATGCACGATCAAACGAT
This sequence comes from Tylopilus orsonianus, assembly GCA_038089095.1. Lineage (NCBI taxonomy): Eukaryota > Fungi > Basidiomycota > Agaricomycetes > Boletales > Boletaceae > Tylopilus > Tylopilus orsonianus. The sequence goes on along the minus strand of JBBPKE010000152.1, from coordinate 772 downwards.
GGCGTGCCACGGTCCGTGTACGCCAATGCGTTTTGTGGGCGGACACATGCATGGCTCAGACCACGGAGGCTATCTTTTTGGACTCGTGGAGACGGTGCTGCGGCGTTTCAGGGACTCACCTTGATGTCACGGTGACCTTGGTGTGGTGGCGTCATAGGTCTGTGCAAGGATGGGAAGCGGCTTGGATAACCTAACGCGAAGGGGGAACCGTTTGTCATGCAAGCGAAGAGTGGGTGTGGAGGTAGTCTGGGTCACCGACGAGCAATCTGGCACGTTTTGATGGCATGGGGTCGTGCACGCGGTGGAAAGAGATGACACGATGAGGGTTTATGTATAGAGTGCATTGCAGTGGCGCCGGATTGGATCAGCGCGAACCTTTCGAGGAGGGGTATGGCTGGATGGAACAATAGACGGAACTTGCCTAGTCCATAAGAGTTTCACGGGATGACGGAGACGGAGGGACGGGCACGAGCAGGCTGTGACTGGAGGAAGCCAGTTCTGATTATGTGAGCAGACCAAGCTGTAAGTGCTCGTAGGGCTGCCGAACGGATGCCGAGGAGCCAAAGAAGGCAACCGGGCGTAGCTGAAAACGCGAGCAGCACGCACCGCACCCGCAAGGCGGTGCAGCAGACTGACACTCGTCCTGGTACAAGAGGGTTCGCTCTCCCTGCCAGCCTCTCCGTCTCAGTCCCCCCCCCCCCCCCAGAGTGGGCGAAGGACCATTCCCACTATCCCCCCCCCCCCCCCCCCCCCCCCCCCCCCCCCCCCCCCC